>JAOPSE010000001.1:187742750-187804321 GCA_029449295.1 Zea luxurians
GTGTGCCTATAAATATTAGGTACAAAAACGATATGTTGGTCAAAGGTGATTACTACAAAATAATGGTTTATAGAACATTGTTAGAAATATACCTAGGTTCATTCATCCACCTTTTATCCATGTTGTACCTTAAAAGATAATAAGATGAAATGTACCCTTCCTAGTTTCAAAGTAGAGGTGTAAAAAGGGGAATCATTACAAGTATCAAAGATAAAAGCTGAACTAATGATCGTCTAATTATTTTATAGCAAAATTTACTAACTACAAGTTTGCAACACATATCTCTACTAGGTTTGGTTTTAGCATTGTTTTTACACTTGTCCATTCATTTTGTTTCATCTTCATTATTTAGTATTAATAATCTTCAGAAATCCATTGTGCTTTAAAAACTCATCTCAAATAAATGATAACCAATAAATTAAAAATCAACAACGAAAAAAGACTTTCAGGTTTCCTAGTAGAGTCATATCGTGGGGCCATGATATATAGAATTAGGAAGTCAAGAACTGCTGAAATGGCGAGCTGTAGGCTGACGCCTTGGTTGAAAACTAGAAAACTACAAGCTGACGAGCGGAGAATTGCAGGAGCCAGAAGGCCAGCAGCAGGCGAGCAAGCAGTAGCCTGCAGGCGGCTAATGCCTAAGGCACATAGCACGAGCAAGCAGTAGCCTACAGCATAATGTCGTGATCTCATCGCCCTCACCACAACCCCCTAACTGTTTGAGAATAGAAGCACTGACAAAAGAGTAAAATCGTTTGTTTCCTAATCTTGCACAAGTCGCCTAATCGTCGTGATCACATGGGCATATGCATTATTGGTTTACTTTATCCAAGGGTTGTTCATTGATTTCAACAATTCATGTTACTAGTAGCGCACAAGACAGGGCCTCGTCCAGGTAACGAACGATTTAATTAGGTCCATCTTCTTTCTTGCATCTAGCACCTATGGCTACTGAAACGAACTTGCATCAATGTCCATGGCTATTGATTAGTTTGTGCCAGAGAATGATTTTGGTAGAGATCTGCGGCAGAGCCAAGGTATGGCGAACCGAGTACCCCCGCCACTACCCATCAACAACAAAGATTGCACAAAAATTAAAACCATAATTCAAAGCAGCTCGAAGTCATCCTCACCCGGCAATGTCGTCCTCACCAGCAGCCCGCCCGCCTGCACCTCGTCGTGGCCTTCCCGCCCGCGCCGACCTGCTTGCCCACGCCGGCCTGCTCGCCCGCGCCGGCCTCCCCCTTCTCAATTGCCGCCGCTATGCAGTTAGGTCTCGGAGACACGCGACAGCGCGCCGGCCTGCTCGCCCGCGCCAGCCTCGCCCGCCTGCTCGCCCGCGCGCGTCTGCTCGCCCGCGCGTGAACTCAATCGCGCCGCCGCCTGCTCGCCCGCGCGTGAACTCAATCGCGCCGCCCCCTGCTCGCCGCGCGCGCGCTAGCTAGGTCGTGAGTCGGCTCGGAGTCGGGACGCAAGCGCGCGTGACATACGGCGGCAGTTTTTAAAACTGGGCAATAATATGTTCTATACGTTACGTAATACGCAGTACTCACGACCGCTCGTTATTAATTATTTTTTGCTATTTAAGATCGTGACATCCATTTACCGACAAACGATTTGATGCTACTTTTTCCGACAGACTTTGCGCCACGTATAATCTGTTTTACCGACAGATGGACTGCCACAATATAGCTCGACATTATTGCCGACAGATTTGTTGACTCCAATACAATAACTACCGACAGATAGTGTGATGGGAATATTTTGTGACAGAAGTCTATCGCAAAACGTCTATTTTTACTGTCAGTTGTTTGACGCTAAAATTGTGTCATGGTGTAGTGGCTCTTGTTGCGACTTTGTGTGCGTGTTGTCACTCTGATTTTGTGTCTTGTGCGCGTTGCTCATCCCTCCCTTACTCCGTGCTTCTTTGTGATATCAAAGTGTAAGGGCAAGAGACTCCAAGTTGTGGAGATTCCTCGCGAGCGGGATAAAGTAACAAAGCAAAACACCATGGTATTCAAGTGGGTCTTTGGACCGCTTGAGAGGGGTTGATTGCAACCCTCGCCCGTTGGGACGCCACAACATGGAGTAGGCAAGTTTTGTACTTGGCCGAACCACGGGATAAGCCACTGTGTCTATCTGTGTTGATCCTCTTGTGGTTGTTGTGTTTTGCAAGAACTCCTCTCTAGCCACTTGGCCTATTGTGCTAACGCTTAATCAAGTTTTTGTGGCTTTAAGTTTAAGTTTTACAGGATCACCTATTCACCCCCCCTCTAGGTGCTCTCAATTGGTATCAGAGACGTTCTCTTCACAAAGGGACTAATCGCCCGAAGGGATGGATCCTAAGGGCAAGGGGATTGTGATCAATGATAAGGAGAAGGAGTCCTTCGTCAACGAGCCGAAGGATGACAAGCCTACCGACTCGGGCTCGGGCCACAAACGAAAAGACAGGAAGAAGAAGACAAGACGCATCAAGGAGATCGTCTACTACGACGACAGCGACGAGTCCACTTCTTCCCAAAAGGACAACGACGACAACGACTACGACAAAAGAAAGACGGTTAATTCAAACTTCTCTTTCGATTATTCTCGTATTCCACATAGCTCAAATACACATTTGCTTTCCATTCCTCTTGGCAAACCTCCACACTTTGATGGGAGGACTACGGATTTTTGGAGTCACAAAATGCGTAGTCACTTGTTCTCTCTCCATCCAAGCATATGGGAGATTGTAGAGAGTGGAATGAAATTTGATAGCTCGGATAGTCCCATGTTTATAATGAACAAATCCATAAAAATGCACAAGCTACTACTATCCTTTTAGCATCTTTGTGTAGGGAAGAGTATAATAAGGTGAGCGGCTTGGACAATGCCAAGCAGATCTGGGACACCCTCAGGATCTCAAATGAGGGGAACGACATCACCATGCTCACCAAGATGGAGTTGGTGGAGGGCGAGCTTGGGAGATTTGCAATGATAAGGGGAGAAGAGCCAACCCAAACATACAACCGGCTCAAGACCCTCATCAACAGAATAAGGAGCTACGGAAGCACGCGATGGACGGACCACGACGTCGTTCGCCTAATGCTAAGGTCTTTTACTGTCCTTGATCCACATCTTGTGAACAATATTCATGAAAATCCTAGGTACACTAGATGTCACCCGAAGAAGTTCTTGGGAAGTTCGTAAGCGGGCGAATGATGATCAAGGAGGCGAGATACGTGGATGATGCACTAAATGGCCCAATCCATGAGCCTCAAACCATCGCCCTCAAAGCAACGAGAAGCAAGGAGACGCTACCTAACAAGGTGGCGCAGGTTGAGGCGGCAGGACTTAATGATGAAGAGATGGCCCTCATCATCAAGCGCTTCAAGACGGCGCTAAAGGGCCGCAAGGAGCATCCTAAGAAGAACAAGACAAAGGGAAAGCGCTCCTGCTTCAAGTGCGGTAAGATTGGTCATTTTATCGCTAATTGTCCCGATAATGATAGTGACCAGGAACAAGGGGGCAAGAGGGAAAAGAAGAAGTCTTACAAGAAGGCTAAGGGCGAGGCACACCTCGGCAAGGAGTGGGACTCGGATTGTTCGTCGTCCGACTCCGAAGGACTCGCCGCCACCGCCTTCAACAAGTCATCCCTCTTCCCCAACGAGCGTCACACATGCCTCATGGCGAAGGAGAAGAAGGTATGTACTCGGAATACTACTTATGCTTCTTCAAGTGAGGATGAGTCTAGTGATGATGATATAGATTATTCATGCTTATTCAAGGGCTAGATAGAACCAAGGTTGATAAAATTAATGAAATAATTGATGCCTTGAATGATAAGAATAGGTTATTAGAAAAGCAAGAGGATCTCTTGTATGAAGAACATGATAAGTTTGTAGAGGCACAAAAATCCCTTGCTTTAGAAATTAAAAGGAATGAAATGCTTTCTAGTGAATTGTCTACATGCCATGACTCTATTTCTAGTTTAAAGAGCATAAATGATGAGTTGAATGCTAAGTTAGAAATAGCAAATAAATCAACATCTTGTGTAGAACATGTTACAATTTGCAATAGGTGTAAAGATTTTGATGTTGATACTTGTAGTAAACACCTAGTTTCAATTTCTAAATTGAATGATGAAGTGGCTAGTCTTAATGCCCAACTTAAGACTAGCAAGAGTGAATTTGATAAAATAAAATTTGCAAGGGATGCCTACACAATTGGTAGACACCCCTCAATTAAGGATGGTCTTGGCTTCAAGAGGGAGGTCAAGAACTTAACAAGCCATAAGGTTTCCATCTCCGCCAAGGAGAAAGGGAAGGCCCCTATGGCTAGTAGTGCTCATAAGAACCATGCTTTCATGTATCATGATAGGAGACATTCTAGGAATGCTTTTAGAAGTTATGATGCTTTTGATTCTCATGCCATGGTTGCTTCTAGCTCTTCTATTATGCATGATAGAAACGTTGCTAAGAAAAATGCTATGCCTAGAAGAAATGTTGTTCATATGCCTAGGAGAAATGTTGCTCATGTTCCTAGAAAGATTAATGAACCTTCTACAATTTATCATGCTTGCAATGCTTCCTTTGCAATTTGTAGAAATGATAGAAAGGTGATTGCTAGGAAATTAGGGGCAAAATGCAAGGGAGATACAACTTGTATCTGGGTCCCTAAGGATATTGTCACTAACCTTGTAGGACCCAACAAGAGTTGGGTACCTAAGACCCAAGCCTAAATTTGCCTTGCAGGTTTATGCATCCGGGGGTTCAAGCTGGATTATCGACAGCGGATGCACAAACCACATGACGGGGGAGAAGAAGATGTTCACCTCCTACGTCAAGAACAAGGATTCCCAAGATTCAATCATTTTCGGTGATGGGAACCAAGGCAAGGTGAAAGGGTTAGGGAAAATTGCTATTTCATCCGAGCACTCTATTTCTAATGTGTTTTTAGTTGAGTCGCTTGGATATAATTTGTTATCTGTTAGTCAATTATGTAATATGGGATATAACTGTTTATTCACAAATGTAGATGTGTCTGTCTTTAGAAGGTGTGATGGTTCACTAGTTTTTAAGGGTGTACTAGACGACAAACTTTATTTAGTTGATTTTGCAAAAGAGGAGGCCGGTCTAGATGCATGCTTAATTGCTAAGACTAGCATGGGCTGGCTGTGGCATCACCGCTTAGCACATGTGGGGATGAAGAACCTTCACAAGCTTCTAAAGGGAGAACACGTGATAGGTCTAACAAACGTGCATTTCGAAAAAAGATAGACCTTGTGCAGCATGTCAAGCAGGTAAACAAGTGGGAAGTGCTCATCACATCAAGAACGTGATGACTACGTCGAGACCACTGGAGCTGCTGCATATGGACCTCTTCGGACCCGTCGCCTATCTAAGCATAGGAGGAAGTAAGTATGGTCTTGTTATAGTTGATGATTTTTCCCGCTTCACTTGGGTATTCTTTTTGCAGGATAAATCTGAAACCCAAGGGACCCTCAAGCGCTTCCTAAGGAGAGCTCAAAATGAGTTTGAGCTCAAGGTGAAGAAGATAAGGAGCGACAACGGGTCCGAGTTCAAGAATCTTCAAGTGGAGGAGTACCTTGAGGAGGAAGGGATCAAGCACGAGTTCTCCGCTCCCTACACACCATAGCAAAATGGTGTGGTAGAGAGGAAGAACAGGAAGCTCATCGATATGGCGAGGACGATGCTTGGTGAGTTCAAGACCCCCGAGCGCTTTTGGTCGGAAGCCGTGAACACGGCTTGCCACGCCATCAACCGGGTCTACCTTCACCGCCTCCTCAAGAAGACTTCGTATGAGCTTCTAACCGGTAACAAACCCAATGTGTCTTACTTTCGTGTATTTGGGAGCAAATGTTACATTCTAGTGAAGAAAGGTAGAAATTCTAAGTTTGCTCCCAAAGTTGTAGAAGGGTTTTTGTTAGGTTATGACTCAAATACAAAGGCGTATAGGGTCTTCAACAAATCATCGGGTTTGGTTGAAGTCTCTAGCGACGTTGTATTTGATGAGACTAATAGCTCTCCAAGAGAGCAAGTTGTTGATCTTGATGATGTAGATGAAGAAGATGTTCCAACGGTCGCGATACGCACCATGGCGATTGGAGATATGCGGCCATAGGAACAAAAGGAGCAAGATCAACCTTCTTCCTCAATGATGGTGAATCCCCCAACTCAAGATGATGAACAGGTTCATCAAAAGGAGGCATGTGATCAAGGGGGAGCACAAGATGATCATGTGATGGAGGAAGAAGCACAACCGGCACCTCCAACCCAAGTTCGAGCGACGATTCAAAGGAATCATCCCGTCGACCAAATTTTGGGTGACATTAGCAAGGGAGTAACTACTCGTTCTAGATTAGTTAATTTTTGTGAGCATTACTCCTTTGTCTCTTCTATTGAGCCTTTCAGGGTAGAAGAGGCCTTGCTAGATCCGAACTGGGTGTTGGCCATGCAGGAGGAGCTCAACAACTTCAAGCGTAATGAAGTTTGGACACTGGTGCCTCGTCCCAAGCAAAATGTTGTGGGAACCAAGTGGGTGTTCCGCAACAAACAGGACAAGCACGGGGTGGTGACGAGGAACAAGGCTCGACTTGTGGCAAAAGGTTATGCCCAAGTCGCAGGTTTGGACTTTGAGGAGACTTTTGCTCCTGTGGCTAGGCTAGAGTCCATTCGTATTTTGCTAGCATATGCCACTCACCATTCTTTCAGGTTGTTTCAAATGGATGTGAAGAGCGCTTTCCTCAACGGGCCAATCAAGGAGGAGGTGTACGTGGAGCAACCCCCTGGCTTCGAGGATGAACAGTACCCTGACCACGTGTGTAAGCTCTCTAAGGCGCTCTATGGACTTAAGCAAGCCCCAAGAGCTTGGTATGAATGCCTTAGAGACTTTTTAATTACTAATGCTTTCAAGGTTGGGAAAGCCGATCCAACTCTTTTCACTAAGACATGCGATGGTGATCTTTTTGTGTGCCAAATTTATGTCGATGACATAATATTTGGTTCTACTAATCAAAAGCCTTGTGAAGAGTTTAGCAGGGTGATGACTCAAAAATTCGAGATGTCGATGATGGGCGAGTTGAACTACTTCCTTGGGTTCCAAGTGAAGCAACTCAAGGACGGCACCTTCATCTCCCAAACGAAGTACACGCAAGATTTGCTAAAGCGGTTTGGGATGAAGGACGCCAAGCCCGCAAAGACTCCGATGGGAAACCGACGGACTAATCAAAAAGCATACCGGTCAATGATAGGGTCTTTACTTTATTTATGTGCTAGTAGACCGGATATTATACTTAGCGTATGCATGTGTGCTAGATTTCAATCTGATCCAAGGGAGTGTCACCTTGTGGCCGTGAAGCGAATTCTTAGATATTTAGTCGCTACGCCTTGCTTCGGGATCTAGTATCCAAAGGGGTCTACCTTTGATTTGATTGGATACTCAGATTCCGACTATGCTGGATGTAAGGTCGATAGGAAGAGTACATCGGGGACGTGCCAATTCTTAGGAAGGTCCCTGGTGTCATGGAACTCTAAGAAACAAACTTCTGTTGCCCTATCCACCGCTGAGGCCGAGTACGTTGCCGCAGGACAGTGTTGCGCGCAACTACTTTGGATGAGGCAAACCCTCCGGGACTTTGGCTACAATCTGAGCAAAGTCCCACTCCTATGTGATAATGAGAGTGCTGTCCGCATAGCGGACAATCCTGTCGAGCACAGCCGCACAAAGCACATTGACATCCGGCATCACTTTTTGAGAGACCACCAGCAAAAGGGAGATATCGAAGTGTTCTATATTAGCACCGAGAACCAGCTAGCCGATATCTTTACCAAGCCTCTAGATGAGAAGACCTTTTGCAGGCTGCGTAGTGAGCTAAATGTCTTAGATTCGCGGAACTTGGATTGATTTATAGCATACATGTGGTTATGCCTTGATCATGTTCCTTATGCATTTTGTTGTTTATTTATGGTGCTCAAGTTGTACAAGCACTCCCTGGACCTCACAAGTCCATTTGCAAGTGATGCACACATTGAGGGGGGAGATGTGCTACAACTTGACCCTTTGAGACTAACCATGTGCTTGAGTTTTTCTTAATTTAGTCTCAAAGGAGGTTTGAAAGGGAAAAGGTGGACTTGGACCATGAAAGACTTCCACTGCACTCCTATTAGAGGGTAACTTATTCTAAGTTCATCTCATGTTCTCTTATTGCCTTTGTATTCTTCTTTGAAGATTTTGGTGAGGCAATGAGGTTTAAGGGCCAAGATTGATCCCGTTTTGGTGCTTGATGCCAAAGGGGGAGAAAAATAAGGCCAAATCAATAAATGGATTAGCTACCACTTGAGAATTTTGAAAATAGTAGAATAGAGCTTTTGGTTTGTCAAAACTCTCTTGTTGTCTCTATTGTCAAAAGTTGGCTTCTTGTGGGGAGAGTAGTTGATTATGGTTTATAAGGTTGAGGGTGCAACCCCCTGATAGGCTAGCTTTTTGGGGGAGTGTTGGCCCAAGAGACCTAAAGCCCGCTGCTATACGTACGGGCGCGTGTGTCGCGGCCCGACAGCCTGGGTGGGCGCTATGGGAAAAAGGGAGAGTTTTTGAATCTTTGATCAATTTCCTTTGAAATACCTCTCTTTATGTCTCTACAAGTGAATTTGACTTAGAGATAGGAAATTGAGTTTGATTTGCAAAAACAAACCAAGTGGTGGCAAAGAGTGATCCATATATGCCAAATATGAATCAAAACAATTTTGAATTCTCATTTGTATTGTTGTTGCACTTCTATTAGTTGCTTTTTGTTGTGTTGGCATAAATCACCAAAAAGGGGAGATTGAAAGGGAAATGTGCCCTTGGGCCATTTCTAAGTATTTTGGTGATTGAGTGCCAACACAAGTGCTTAAGTGTTAATCTATGCCAATTGATGGACAAAGTGCAAATCAAGTCTAAAGGTATGTTTCTAGACTTAGTACATTGTTTTTAGAACTAATGTATTGTGTCTAAGTGTTGGAAACAGGAGAAATCGAATTGGAAAAGAGATGGCTCTGTTCAGCCAAAGACAACTCGGTCTGGGTGCACCGGACAGTGTCCGGTGTGCCAAGCTGGCTCTGGCTAACTTACTGCTCTCGGGACTTCGACGGTGGTGTACGACTATAAATCATCGGACTGTCCGGTGGTGCACCGGACTGTCCGGTGAGCCGTTTACAGGCGAACTCGTCGCTCTCGGGAGATGATTAACGGCGTACGGCTATAATTCACCGGACTGTCCGGTGGTGCACCAGACTGTCCGGTGAGCCAACAGTCAGCCGAGCCAACGGTCGGCCGAGGATTCCGCACGTGACGTGTGGCCGAGCCAACGATCACAAGGGGGCACCGGACTGTCCGGTGTGCACCGGACAGTGTCCGGTGCGCCAACGGCTCTGAATCTCCAACGGTCGGCTTCGTCAAAGAAGGAAAGAAATCCGCACCGGACAGTGTCTGGTGGTGCACCGGACTGTCCGGTGCGCCAGGCGGCTGAAGGCAAGAATTGCCTTCCTGGAATGCTCTCAACGGCTCCTAGCTGCCTTGGGGCTATAAAAGGGACCCCTAGGCGCATGGAGGAGAACACCAAGCATTCTCTAAGCATTCCTAAGCACCAAGACTTCGATTCCGCGCATTTGATTCCTTGTGATAGCATCTAGAGCTCTATTTGAGTTGTGAACTCGTTGGGTTGTGTTGTGAGCTCTTGTTGCGACTTGTGTGCGTGTTGTCACTCTGATTTTGTGTCTTGTGTGCGTTGCTCATCCCTCCCTCACTCCGTGCTTCTTTGTGATATCAAAGTGTAAGGGCGAGAGACTCCAAGTTGTGGAGATTCCTCGCGAGCGGGATAAAGTAAACAAAGCAAAACACCGTGGTATTCAAGTGGGTCTTTGGACCGCTTGAGAGGGGTTGATTGCAACCCTCGTCCGTTGGGACGCCACAACGTGGAGTAGGCAAGTTTTGTACTTGGCCGAACCACGGGATAAGCCACTGTGTCTATCTGTGTTGATCCTCTTGTGGTTGTTGTGTTTTGCAAGAACTCCTCTCTAGCTACTTGGCCTATTGTGCTAACGCTTAATCAAGTTTTTGTGGCTTTAAGTTTAAGTTTTACAGGATCACCTATTCACCCCCCCTCTAGGTGCTCTCACTCTTAAGGAAGGCCGAGCGCTTCACTTGGACTCCTGAGGCCGAGGAAGCCCTCGGAAACTTAAAGGCGCTCCTTACTAATGCGCCCATCTTGGTGCCCCCCGCTGCGGAAGAAGCCCTCTTGATTTAAGTCGCCGCAACCACTCAGGTGGTCAGCGCAGCGGTCGTAGTCGAGAGACGAGAAGAAGGGCACGCACTGCTTGTCCAGAGGCTAGTCTACTTCATCAGCGAAGTGCTATCGGAGACCAAAGTCTGCTACCCGCAAATCTAGAAGCTGCTCTATACAGTGATTCTGACACGGCGGAAGCTGCGACACTACTTCGAGTCTCATCCGGTTACTGTGGTGTCATCTTTCCCCCTGGGAGAAATCATCCAGAGCCGAGAGGCCTCAGGTAGGATAGCAAAATGGGCAGTGGAACTCATGGGCAAAACACTTTCATTTGCCCCTCGAAAGGCCATAAAATCCCAAGTCTTGGCCGACTTCCTGGCTGAATGGACTGACACCCAATTGCCAACAGCCCCAATCCAGGCCGAACTTTGGACCATGTACTTCGACGGGTCGCTGATGAAAACCGGGGCGGGCGCGGGCTTGCTCTTCATCTCACCCCTCGGAGAACATGTGCGTTACGTACTGCACCTCCATTTTCCGGCGTCAAACAACGTGGCCGAGTACGAGGCCTTGGTTAATGGCCTGCGCATCGCCGTCAAGCTAGGGGTTCGGCGCCTCGACGCTCGTGGCGACTCGCAGCTCGTCATTGACCAGGTCAGAAGAACTCCCACTACCGCGATCGAAAAATGGAGGCCTTTTGCGACGAAGTTCGGTGCTTGGAAGATAAGTTCTATGGGCTGGAACTCAACCATGTTGCTCGACGGTACAACGAAACCGCAGATGAGCTGGCGAAAATAGCCTCAGGGCGAACGACGGTTCCCCCGAACGTCTTCTCCAAGGATATATATATCAACCATCCGTCAAACTCGACGACGCGCCCGAACCCGAGGAGACCTCGGCCTAGCCCGAGGTACCCTCGGCCGCCGAGGGTGAGGCCCTGCGCGTCAAGGTGGAGCGGAATGGGGTCACACTGGTCCCAAACTAGGAGACCCCGTACCTGTAATATCTCCTCCGAGGAGAGCTGCCCCTCGACAAGACCGAAGCTCAGCAACTGGCTCAGCGCGCCAAGTCGTTCGTTTTACTGGGTGATGAAAAGGAGCTGTACCACCGCAGCCCCTCAGGCATTCTCCAACGATGCATATCCATTGCCCAAGGACAAGAGTTGTTACAAGAAATACACTCGGGGAATTGCGGTCACCATGCGGCGCCTCGAACCCTCGTAGGAAACGCCTTCTGACAAGTGTCCTACTGGCCAACCGCGGTGGCCGACGCCACTAGGATTGTACGCTCCTACCGTGGGTGTCAATTCTACGCAAGACAGTCGCACCTGCTCGCTCGGGCCCTTCAGACGATACCTATCACTTGGCCGTTTGCCGTGTGGGGTCTGGACCTCGTCGGTCCCTTGCAGAAGGCACCCGGGGGCTTCATGCACCTGCTGGTCGCCATCAATAAATTCTCCAAGTGGATTGAAGTCCGACCCATAATCAGCATCGGGTCCGAGCAGGCGGTGGCGTTCTTCACAAATATCATCCACCGCTTTGGGGTCCCAAAACTCAATCATCACCGACAATGGCACGCAGTTCACTGGGAAAAAGTTCCTGGACTTCTGCGAGGACCACCACATCCGTGTGGACTGGGCCGCCGTAGCTCACCCAACGACAAATGGGCAGGTGGAGCGCGCCAACGGTATGATTTTGCAGGGACTACAACCGAGGATCTACAATGACCTCAACAAGTTTGGCAAGCGGTGGATAAAAGAACTACCCTCGGTGGTTTGGAGTCTGAGGACGACACCGAGCCGGGCCACGAGCTTCTCGCCGTTTTTCCTAGTCTATGGGGTCGAGGCCATCTTACCCACGGACTTGGAATACGGTTCCCCGAGGACAAAGTCTTATGACGACCAAAGCAACCAAACCAGCTGAGAGGATTCATTGGACCAGCTGGAAGAGGCTCGGGACGTGGCCTTACTACACTCGGCGCGGTATCAGCAGTCTCTACGACGCTACCACGCCCGAAGGGTTCGACCCCAAGACTTCCAAGTGGGAGACTTGGTACTTCGGCTGCGACAAGACGTCTGAGGGCGCCACAAGCTTACTCCTCCCTGGGAAGGGTCGTTCATCATCGCCAAGATTTTGAAGCCCGGGACATACAAGCTTGCCAACGATCAAGGCGAGGTCTACAACAACGCTTGGAACATCGAACAACTACGTCGCTTTTACCCTTAAAATGTTTCAAGTCATTTATGTACCTCGGTCCCTTTACGTGTGCGAATAAAAAGTCTAGCTATCAAGGAAGGATCGGCCTTGCCTCAGCAAAAACCGACCCTCCCTCGGGGGCTAGAAGGGGGGAACCCCCTCTGCGTCAAAATTTTCCTCGGAAAAGTCTTTTACCAAACGATTTTCGTGCTTTTCGATTGTGTCGATAACAGAATCCTAAAGACGAGCAAGAGAGACCTTGAACGGTAAGGCCGACTGAGCCGAGGGACTCCTACGCCTCTGGGATACGGATACCTCACTCATCACCTTCCGTGAAAGGTAGCTCACGCTCGGATAAGCGATTCTGCTACCGAACAAGTCCTAACGCTCGAAAACTCTTCTACCAAAACGACTTTTCGTGCTTTTCAACTATATCGATAACGGAATCCTAAAAACGACGAGAGAACACGTAAGCGGCAAGGCCAACCGAGCCGAGGGACTCCTACACCTCCGGGATACGGATACCTCACTCATCACCTTCCGCGAAAAGTAACTCACGCTCGGATAAGCGATTCCGCTACCGAACAAGTCCTAACGCACGAAACAAGAGGAAAGAAAACGCAGCTTTATAATCCGACAATAATATTGTTTAGGCCTCAGCGGCCGCAAAAAACATACACATACTTAGAACAAACTATTCCTGCAGGCTCAGACATCGGCAGGGGGAGGAGCAGCACGCTCGGCGTCATTTCCACCCTCGGCAGAATCTGGCCTGGCCTCAGACGGCGACTCGGGCGGAAGGATCTCCACCTCAAAGGAGGAAGCCAGCGCCTCGCTTGGGCCCTTGACAGCCGCGTCAAGCCTCTGGACCTCGGCTAAGGCAGCCTCCTCTTCATCGGGTAAGCAGTACCCCTCGCTGACCCGCTCTAGATTCACATTGTAGTAGGAAGCGAGCACGGCGAAGGCCCGCCTAATGCCGTGGTGCAGCGCCCCGCGGAGTCTGCTGCGCACATGGCCGCCCAAGGCCCGCAGGTGACTCTGGGGGGAGCTACCCGAGGGGACATCGTCGAGACCAAAGGCCCGGCAGAAAGCTGAGACAGCCTCGGACATGGCCACGCGGTCGGCCTCCTTCTGCTCAGCCACCTCGGGAAGCGCCTTGCAGTTCTTGACGGACTCATTAAGAGCCGTCTCGAACCCTGCAGATAGCCGGGCAACGTTCTTCAGACACGAGGTGAAGAATGGGGACAGAAGCAAAGTCACAAAGCGGGCAAAACGTACCTTCGGCCCGGACACGCTGCCGCAAGGCCTTAGCTTGGGTGGACCAAGCAAACCCAACGGCCACGACCAGATCCTCCGCAAGGGTCCCGGCCCGGGCGGTTGCCTCAGAGTCTAGAAAGGAGGAACACCCTCTGCGCCGAAACTTTCCTCGGAAAATTTTTTCTACCAAAACGACTTTTGTGCATTTCGACTGCGTCGATAACGGAATCCTAATGACGAGCGAGAGAGACCTTGAACGGTAAGGCTGACCGAGCCAAGGGACTCCTACGCCTCCGGGATACGGATACCTTACTCGTCACCTTCCGCGAAAGGTAACTCACGCTCGGATAAGTGATTCTACTGCCGACGAACAAGTCCTAATGCTCGAAACAACAGGAAAGAAACACGGCTTTATACCCAAATGTTCAGGCCTCAGCAGCCACAAAGAACAAACACACGCACTTGGGGTAACAATGGTACCTAGACTTAGACGTCGGCAGCGCCCTCGGCGGTTTTCCCGACCTACGACACATGTCTTAGTACTTAAAGCTATTACATCTTGCTCTCAAGAAGGTACCATTACAAACAGGACTCCGGCTCCATTCCCGCAGGAATGAAGTACCTCCACACTAGAAGGCCAGCGGGATAACAAACCCCAGGTGGCTCACCGGCGACCACTGCACCAGCAGCGTGACAACGACCTCCGCCTCGGGCGGCTAGACAGCAGCAGCGATGGCCTCAGGGCAAACGCTACTGTGAAAAGGCCCTCGTTCACGTCCCCTCACGGGGGACGAGAACCAACCATTAAAGCCAAAGAGCCGGAGGTCTGGAGCACAGGTGGCACTGACGGTCTCGTCGGCGGAGGCAACCGCTTCGGCAGTGGAAGCCTCACCTATGGCGACCACCACCTCAGCACCGACAACAGTGGCCACCTGCCCACCAACACCGCACCGACGAACGGAGGCCGCCCCAATGCGCACCGGCAGGTCCTCACTCCCGTCCTCGCCGAGGCCGTCCCAGAACACGAGTACCGCCCTCGCGGCGTACGACGTGTTGTGCGACCCCCCGGTGCAGCCGACGACGCAAGGAGGACCTGGACGTAGCTGGCCCACGCACGGCATGACCGACACCTATGCAGCGGATGGGCAGCCACGCTCCGCCCCAGCGGTAGGAGGAGGCACCGGAAGCAGCGCCAGAGCCGCTCAGGCCAGGGAGCCAGACACGCGGCAGCTGCCAGCGCCACGGACGGCGAATGCCCTTCTCCCCCGATCACTGAGGGAAGGAGCGGGCCGCTGCCCACGCGGAGGTGGGCCCCGACTCGGTGCACCCTCCTCCCCAGCACGGATGATGAACATCCTTGAAGCTGAGGGTAGGGGGGAGGCCACAGCCCGGCTCGCTCTTCCCCACCACGAGGCCTGCGGTCGTCATCCTGGGTGACCGCCGGCGGGGGACTGCAACCGGGCTGCATGATGAAAATCCTTGAAGCCGAGCGATGGTTAACGAGCGCCAACCCCCACAGGGTCGCGCTCCTCCAACAGCAGCAAGAAGAAGGCGACACAGGTGCACCCCATCTGGGGGCTCGGAAGGGGGAAAGACGCGATGAATGCAAGGTCGAAGTGACCGTGAAGGCATGGCTACCGCCTGGGGGGTCGATCCCTTTTTAAAGGAAGATCTCCTCACTCACACCCCCAAGTGCCACAGGCAAAGTCTCCACCGACGTGCTCCTGGGTTCCCACCCCACGACACGGGGGATGGGTCCCACATGTCATGCGAGCTGACCCGAAACACGAAGAAGGCAAACCGCTGCACGCGAAGCGCGTAACCGCCCCGCGGTTATAAGAATTCCCCCATCCTCGCCGAAACCAGCAGTCGAAAGGGCAGACCGCCGCGCAAGAAGCGTGCAACCGCACCACGGTTATACGCCCTTTCAGCTCCGTCGCATCCGGCGGTCCAGCATGGAGGCCCAGTCCCACATGTCATGTAACCGGCGCGCCGGTCACTATGTGCAAGAAAACTGCACCGCCACTTGCACCAATGCTACGTCTTCTCGACTGCAGAACCAGCACAGCGACTCAAGGCAGCCCTGCGCGTGACCCAACAATGCCCATTAAGTGCGACGATCATGGGTCACTCAGCCGCGGAGATAGGCACGACAATCGATATGATCAGAGGCGGGCCAGCAGTAATTGCAGCAACAGGCGTGCGGAAGCAGCGGTCCAATCACCTACAGGTTCGCATCCTCTCCCGAAACGGCAGGGGAGCCCTCTCCCACAGCATAAAAAACGATGCACCCGTGTTCCGTTCCTCGAACGACTCGCGCAGGCGCAACAGATGCCCCGTGAATCGCCCGTCCCGTCGCATTAACTCCTTGGCAGGGCAAGCGACACCTCCGGCAGGTGAAGCAAGCGCCGTTTCGTCTCCGTCATGATGACCACGTCAAAAAAGGTGCGCCACATTATTTAAATTTATATCCTTTTCCTTTTCCTCTGTCTCTCTCTTGTCGCAGGGACCGGGAAAGGGGATGTTGTGAAAAGGATCCTTCTCGGCAAAGGAAACAGGCCCCGAGCCCTCCTACTGATCAGGGGTTCGAAGGTTGCGCCCTCCAGGGTTCGGCAACCGCCCCAGAGCACTCGGGCTCCGAGCCCTTTACTGATCAGGGGTTCGAAGGCTGGCCCCTCGAAAGGGTTCGACAGCCACCCTAGAGCATGCAGAGTCAGGGATGACCCTGGGTACGTCCGTTACATGGCCGAGGCTCGGGCTACGCTCCCGAGGTACCCTAGGACATTTCTGAGACCAGCGGGAACGATTTGTAATGGAATCCCACCGGAGGGAGGCACCGAGCCCTCGGACCCTATCGAATGGGTCCGGGTCTAGCAAATCACCTGCAGGTAATTTTGGAGCGCGCCTCTGGGCCACTAGCCGACCCTTATCGAATGGGGCTCGGGCGTCCACTCGAATTACCCGCTAGCAACTCACTGGAAACACCATGTTTGGTGCCCTCCGAGGGTAACATGGCGCTTTCCCCCCTTCCTCCTCGTGGAGAGGCGACGAAGGGGCGTACAATAAAAGTCGAGACGGTCCTTGATCGTCCTCTCGCTCCGTGCAGAGGCTCAGGGGCTGCTCTCGCGCCAGGCTACGGCCAAACTGTTGACCACGTCAACAAACCAGCTCAAAAACTCGGAGCCCGACCGTGCACCCGGGCTACGGCCAGGCCGCATGAGAGAACAACAAGGCTGACCGAGGCATCACAAAAAGGATTAAGACCTCAGAGGAGCCAAACCACTCCTCCGAGGCCTCGGGGGCTACACCCAGCGGGTGCGCTCATGCGCACCCACCGGAACAAAACATAACCGAGAAAGGCTGGTCCCCTTGCAAAAAAAATTCGGCAGAACCTCCAAGCGAGTACCTTTACTCCCTTGAAGGCTCGGGGGCTACTGTCGGGTACCGTAATTAGGGGTACCCCCAATGCTCCTTAAACCTACCGGAAAACATCTTCAGTACAAACCATACAGGGCTGATGAAGCACGGTTCAAGTCAAGGCCTCGTCTACCAAGGGACGCGACCTCATCCGAGCCCAGCCTCGGGCAAGGACAGTAGTCCCGGACGCATTCACGCCTCGCCTGAGGGTCCCCTCAGTCAGCAGACACACCCCCGTCTCACCCAAGGCTAAGCTTAGGCGGACTTTGTCGTGCAGCGACCTCGTCCGAATCGCCTTACCAACCGACCGTATCACATGCGCATTTAATGCGGGGATCGCCTGGCACCTTATCCTGACACGCGTGCCTCAGTCGGCAAGGTCGAAGTGACCGCAGTTACTTCGCCCCCTTTACTGACCGTTCCGACAGGAAAACATCGCTGTTCACCTCGCTCCGGCAACTGTGCCAGCCACTAGTGAAAGATTGACAACAGCAAGTCACGACCTCCCCTGAGTCCGGCCTCGGGCGCAACAGGGAGCTCCGCCTCGACCGACCCCAGGCCTCGGCCTCAACCTCGGCCTCAGGAGAAGGTCTCCGCCTCACCCGACCCTGGGCCTCGGCCTCGGCCTCGGGAGGAGTCACAACCTCGCCCGACCTCAGCCTCAGCCTCGGAGGAGTCGCCGCCTCGCCCGACCTCGGCCTCATATCAACTACACTACTGGGGATCCATCATTACCCTACCCCTAGCTAGCCGTCTCAGGCTACGAAGGAACAAGACCGGTGTCCCATCTAAGTTACTCCGGTAACAGGTAATGATGGTTCCCCGCGTGCGCCCATGACGTCGGTTGCTCTCAACCCCCTACGGAAGCAAGGAAACGTCAGCAGGATCCATACTGCACCGCCAGCTATGCTTCTGCAGGGCTCAAGGCACTTCTCCGACGGCCATGTTGGTACATCTACAGGGCTCAAGGCACTCCTCCGACGGCCACGTTGGTACATGTACAGGGCTCAAGGCAATTCTCTGCCAGCCACGTTAGCTCATAGCTACACCCCCATTGTACAGCCGGGCATCTCCTTGTATTTATAAAATGGGATGTCCAGGGCCTTCCAGGGAGGAGAAAGAAGGGAGGGGACGGAAAGTACAAACGCACGTACGAACACACAGGCGAAGGCAGGCGAGCAGAGGCAGGCAGAGTAGGAGAGACACGGAGGAGGCTAACTCAGACACCTCACCCCAGGACCGGATCCTCTCTCTCACTCTCTCTCTCGCTCTCCCTCGCGACGCTTGTAACCCTTACTGCAAGCACCCCCAGGTGCAAGATAATATAAGCCTCATCCCTTAGCTTGTGTTCCATCTTGCATCAACCCATCTAGACAGGGGCACGCGGCACTAAAATTCACTAGTCGGTCCGGTTGAGGGTCCCCCGGGTCCAAAACACCGACAACCATAGTGCATAAATAACTTCACCGTGTAGTATAATTAGTATCAGTATATATCATAAACTAGTTCTAACGAGCCTTAATGCATGGATGTTGGAGAGATCCTATATTTATGGAGGAAATAAAGCATTTCAATCCGATTTTTTATACATATTTTCGTTATCAAATAGATCGATGATTTACACTAAAATTCATACCCATTTACGTTGGTTTGGTTCACATTTTATGCTGAAATCCACTTGAGCTCCCACGCACGATCGGCTCCATATCTTCTATTCCGATATATACGGTAACTTCTATCTTCGTGGGCGCGCTAATCATGGTGGTGTGTGGACCCACCTAAACGAACCAATGAGAGCTTCGTTGCCGCTCTCATGTTATGCAAGTCTGAACCATCAAATATGCTAGCATAAACATGAGTAGGAACCAACTACCCGACCAGTGAATATGACGTTGGCCCAACTTCGTCCATCCCAACTCGACCCCACCACATGCGCACCTTCTGTGTACGCAAAACATAACACATGTTTACACATGCATAAACGTGCCCCACCATCGCGCGGACGCACGTGCCCCACTGGCTCGATCTGACCACGCGCGTGACCACTACTCTGGCTGGGGCTTCCCATACCTATTGGAAGCCCTGGGATTCCATTACCAACAACCTATATATATATCATGGATACAAAGAAATATGCTCATCTCTATGATTATCTCTAGGGCATAATTCTAACACACATTATACTAGAATGGCTAAGTATAACATGGGAATGATGATGTGGAGTTGTGTTCAACTTACAAACAATTTCTATTATAATGCATTATCGATTAACTCATCAAAGTCCCACCCTCTTGTCGTACACCCACAAAACTTATATTATTGCAACCTAGAGCTCATAGAAATTAATAGACATCGTTTTCAATCTAAGCAACAGGTAGTTGCATTTACACGTTCTCAATACTACATCTATGTATAGACAGTATACATTAATACTTTTGCAACAAGTAGAATGTTTTCAATACTACATCTATAAAGACATCAAAAAATATAACTACTACTGCAACATGTAGAAGGAATAAATTTTTAATCAACCTTGAAGTTGAAAGGGAAATGTGCCCTTGGGCCATTTCTAAGTATTTTGGTGATTTAGTGTTCAACACAAATGCTTAAGTGTTAAACTATGCCAAATGGTGGACAAAGTGCAAATCAATACAAAGGTATGATTCTGGACTTAGTACATTGGTTTTTGTATACTAACATATTTGTCTAAGTGCTAGAATCAGAGAAAATACATTTGGATAAGTCTTGGCTCGAGCAGCTACGACTCTGCTCTGTCTGGGTGCACCGGACTGTCTGGTGGTGCACCGGATAGTGTCCGGTGTGCCAGGCTAGCTCTAGTGAAATGGCTGCTCTCGGGTCTCGACGGCGGTGTACGGCTATAAATCACCAGACTGTCTGGTGGTGCACCGGACAGTGTCCGGTGAGTCGGTTGCGGCGAAGTCGCTGCTCTCGGGAACCAAGTCAACAGCGTACGGCTATAATTCACCGGACTGTCCGGTGAGGCACCGGACTGTCCGGTGAGCCAACGGTCGGCCGCGGAATCCGCGCGTGACGCGTGGCCGAGCCAACGGTCAGAAGGGGGCACCGGACTGTCCGGTGTGCATCGGATAGTGTCCGGTGCGCCAACGTCTCCAACTCTTCAACGGTCGGTTGCGCTAGAATAGGAAAGAAATCCGCACCGAACAGTGTCCGGTGGTGCACCGGACTGTCCGGTGCGCTAGTCGACAGAAGGCAAGAATTGCCTTCCTAGATTGCTCTCAATGGCTCCTAGCTGCCTTGGGGCTATAAAAGGGACCCCTAGGCGCATGGAGGAGTACACCAAGCACACTTTGAGCATTCTTGATCATTCACACTTCGTCTTTGCGCACTTGTTTGACATTCTTAGTGATTTGAGCTCCGTTCTAGTGAGAACTTTGTGATATTCATTAGAGCTCAAGTCTTGGCCGTGTGTGTGTGTGCGTATTTGCAGTGAACTTGTGTGTGTTGCTCATCCCATCCTTACTTCCGTGTTCATTTGTGATCATCTTTTGTAAGGGCGAGAGACTCCAAGTTGTGGAGATTCCTCGCAAACGGGATATAGTGAAAGGAAAAGAAACACCGTGGTATTCAAGTGGATCTTTGGATCACTTGAGAGGGGTTGAGTGCAACCCTCGTCCATTGGAACGCCACAACGTGGAGTAGGCAAGTTTTGACTTGACCGAACCACGGGATAAACCACTGTGCCTCTCTGTGTTGATATCTTTGTGGTTATTGTGTCTTGCAAGAATTCCTCTCTAGCCACTTGGTTTTATTGCTCTAACACTTAATCAAGTTTGTGGCTTCAAGTTTTAAGTTTTTATAGGATCACCTATTCACCCCCCTCTAGGTGCTCTCAATTGGTATCAGAGCCGTTCTCTTCACATAAGGGACTAATCGCCCGAAGAGATGGATCCTAAGGGCAAGGGGATGGTGGTCAATGATAAGGAGAAGGAGTCCTTCGTCAATGATCCAAAAGATAACAAGCCTACTGACTCGGACTCGAGCCACAAAAGAAAAGACGGGAAGAAGAAGAAAACAAGGCGCATCAAGGAGATAGTCTACTACGACAGCGACGAATCTTCCTCTTCCCAAAAGGACGACGACTATGAGAAAAAGAAAACGGTCAATTCAAACTTTTCTTTTGATTATTCTCGTATTCTGCAAAGCTCCAATACTCATTTGCTTTCCATTCCACTCGGTAAACCTCCTCACTTTGATGGACAGGACTACGGATTTTGGAGTCACAAAATGTGTAGCCACTTGTTCTCTCTCCATCCAAGTATATGGGAGATAGTTGAAAATGGAATGCAATTTGATAGTACGGATAGTCCCATATTCATCAATGAACAAATTCATAAAAATGCACTAGCTACTACTGTTCTTTTAGCATCATTGTGCAGGGATGAATATCATAAGGTGAGTGGCTTGGATAACACCAAGCAAATTTGGGACACCCTCAGGATTTCTCATGAGGGAAATGACGTCACCATGCTCACCAAGATGGAGTTGGTGGAGGGCGAACTTGGGAGATTCGCAATGATCAGGGGAGAGGAGCCAACCCAAACATACAATAGGCTCAAGACCCTCGTCAACAAGATAAGGAGCTATGGAAGCACGCGATGGACGGACCACGAAGTCGTCCGCCTAATGCTAAGGTCTTTCACTGTCCTTGATCCACATCTTGTAAACAATATTCGTGAAAATCCTAGGTACACCAAGATGTCGCCCGAAGAAATACTTGGAAAGTTCGTAAGCGGGCGGATGATGATCAAGGAGGCAAGATACGTCGATGAGGCGTTGAATGGTCCAATTCATGAGCATCAAGCCATTGCTCTCAAGGCAACAAATAACAAGGAGGCGCTACCTAGCAAGGTGGCACAAGTTGAGGCGGCAGGGCTAAATGAGGAAGAAATGGCCCTCATCATCAAGCGCTTCAAGACGGCGCTAAAGGGCCGCAAGGAGCATCCCAAAAGGAACAAGACGAAGGGAAAGCGCTCCTGCTTCAAGTGTAGTAAGGTTGGTCACTTTATTGCTAACTGTCCCGATAATGATAATGACCAGGAACAAGGAAAGAATGGGAAAAGAGAGAACAAGAAGGTTTACAAGAAGGCTAAAGGCGAGGCACACCTTGGAAAGGAGTGGGATTCGGATTGCTCTTCGTCCGACTCCGACGACGAAGGACTCGCCGCCATCGCCTTCAACAAATCGTCTCTCTTCCCCAACGAGCATCACACATGCCTCATGGCAAAGGAGAAGAAGGTATGTACTCGAAACAATACTACTTATGCTTCTTCAAGTGAGGATGAATCTAGTGATGATGAAATAGACTATGCATATTTATTCAAAGGCTTAGATAGAACTAAAATTGATAAGATCAATGAATTGATTGATGCTTTGAATAAAAAAATAATCTTTTAGAAAAGCAAGAAGATCTTTTATATGAAGAGCATGATAAATTTGTAAATGCACAAAATTCTCTTGCATTAGAAGTTAAAAGAAATGAAATGCTTTCATGTGAATTGTCTACATGCCATGAATCTATTTCTAGCTTAAAGAGTATCAATGATGACTTGAATGCAAAACTAGAAATAGCTAATAAATCAACCTCTTGTGTAGAACATGTTGTGATTTGCAATAGGTGTAAAGATTTTAATGTTGAAGCTTGTAATGAACACCTAGTTTCTATTTCTAAATTAAATGATGAAGTGGCTAGTCTTAATGCTCAACTTAAGACTAGCAAAAATGAATTTGATAAATTAAAATTTGCAAGGGATGCCTATACTATTGGTAGACATCCCTCAATTAAGGGTGGGCTTGACTTTAAGAGTGAAGCCAAGAACTTAACAAGTCATAAGGCTCCCACTTCCGCTAAGGAAAAAGGGAAGGCTCCTATGACTAGTAGAAATCAAAAGAATCATGCCTTCATTTATAGTGATAGAAAATTCACTAGAAATGCTTGTAGGAATTATTCTTATGATTCACATGCTATGGTTGCTTCTAGTTCCTATATGCATGGTAGAAATCGGGCTAGAAATGTTCATTATGATAGAAGTTGTAATGCATTCGACTCTCATGCCATGATTGGTTCGAGTTCAAATTTTAATGGTACATCTAGGAAGAATGTTATGTCTCATGCTCCTAGAAAAGTATATAATGGGTATACCACTGTCTTTCATTCTTGCAATGCTAAGTTTATTCTTTCATGTAAAAATAAAAAGGTAATTGCTAAAAAGGTAGGAGCCAAATGTAAGGGAGATAAAACTTGCATTTGGGTTCCTAAGACTATTGTCACTAACCTTGTAGGACCCAACAAGAGTTGGGTACCTAAGACCCAAGCCTAATTTGCCTTGCAGGTTTATGCATCCAGGGGATCAAGCTGGATTATCGACAGTAGATGCACAAATCACATGACGGGGGAGAAGAAGATGTTCACCTCCTACGTCAAGAATAAAGATTCCCAAGATTCAATCATATTCGGTGACGGGAATCAAGGCAAGGTTAAAGGCCTAGGCAAGATTGCCATCTCAAATGAGCACCCTATCTCCAATGTGTTTTTAGTAGAGTCGCTAGGTTATAATCTTTTGTCTATTAGTCAATTGTGTAATATGGGATATAATTGCTTATTCACAAATATAGATGTGTCTGTCTTTAGAAGGTGTGATGGTTCATTAGCTTTTAAGGGTGTACTAGACGGTAAACTCTATTTAGTTGATTTTGCAAAGGAGGAGGCCGGTCTAGATGCATGCTTAATCGCTAAGACTAGCATGGGCTGGCTGTGGCATCGCCGTCTAGCACATGTGGGGATGAAGAACCTTCACAAACTTCTAAAGGGAGAACATGTGTTAGGTCTAACAAATGTGCATTTCGAAAAAGATAGACCTTGTGCAGCTTGTCAAGCAGGTAAACAAGTGGGGAGTGCTCATCACATCAAGAACGTGATGACTACATCAAGACCCCTAGAGCTGCTGCATATGGACCTCTTCGGACCCATCGCCTACCTCAGCATCGGGGGAAGTAAGTATGGTTTAGTAATTGTTGATGATTTTTCCCGCTTCACTTGGGTATTCTTTTTGCAGGATAAATCTGAAACCCAAGGGACCCACAAGCGCTTCCTAAGGAAAGCTCAAAATGAGTTTGAGCTCAAGGTGAAGAAGATAAGGAGCTACAACGGGTCCGAGTTCAAGAATCTTCAAGTGGAGGAGTACCTTGAGGAGGAAGGAATCAAGCACGAGTTCTCTGCTCCCTACACACCACAGCAAAATGGTATGGTAGAGAGGAAGAACAGGACGCTCATAGACATGGCGAGGACGATGCTTGGAGAATTCAAGACCCCCGAGCGGTTTTGGTCGGAAGCTGTGAACACGGCTTGCCACGCCATAAACCGAGTCTATCTCCATCGCCTCCTCAAGAAGATATCATACGAGCTTCTAACCGGTAACAAACCCAACGTTTCGTATTTTTGAGTTTTTGGGAGTAAATGCTACATTCTGGTGAAGAAAGGTAGAAATTCAAAATTTGCTCCCAAAGCTGTAGAAGGGTTTTTGTTAGGTTATGACTCAAATACAAAGGCGTATAGAGTCTTCAACAAATCATCGGGTTTGGTTGAAGTCTCTAGCGACATTGTATTTGATGAGACTAATGGCTCTCCAAGAGAGCAAGTTGAGCTTGATGATGTAGATGAGGATGATGTTCCAACGGATGCGATTCGTACCATGGCGATTGGAGACGTACGACCGCAGGAACTCAAGGAGCAAGATCAACCTTCTTCCTCAACTATGGTGCACCCCCCAACTCAAGATGATGAACAGGTTCCTCAAGAAGAGGCGTGTGATCAAGGGGGAGCATAGGATGTCCAAGTTGAAGAGGAAGAAGCACCACAGGCCCCTCCAACTCAAGTTCGAGCGATGATTCAAAGGAACCATCCCGTCGACCAGATTTTGGGTGACATTAGCAAGGGAGTAACCACTCGCTCTAGATTAGCTAATTTTTGTGAGCATTACTCTTTCGTCTCTTCTATTGAGCCTTTCAGGGTAGAAGAGGCCTTGCTAGATCCGGACTAGGTGTTGGCCATGCAGGAAGAGCTCAACAACTTCAAGCGTAATGAAGTTTGGACACTGGTGCCGCGTCCCAAGCAAAATGTTGTGGGAACCAAGTGGGTGTTCCGCAACAAACAGGACAAGGACGGGGTGGTGACGAGGAACAAGGCTCGACTTGTGGCAAAAGGTTATGCCCAAGTCGTAGGTTTGGACTTCGAGGAGACTTTTGCTCCTGTGGCTAGGCTAGAGTCGATTCATATTTTGTTAGCCTATGCCGCTCACCATTCTTTCAGGTTGTACCAAATGGATGTTAAGAGCGCTTTCCTCAACGGGCCAATCAAGGAGGAGGTGTACGTGGAGCAACCCCCTGGCTTTGAGGATGAACGGTACCCCGACCATGTGTGTAAGCTCTCTAAGGCGCTCTATGGACTTAAGCAAGCCCCAAGAGCATGGTATGAATGCCTTAGAGACTTTTTAATTGCTAATGCTTTCAAGGTTGGGAAAGCCGATCCAACTCTTTTCACTAAGACATGTGATGGTGACTTATTTGTGTGTCAAATTTATGTCGATGACATAATATTTGGTTCTACTAACCAAAAGTCTTGTGAAGAGTTTAGCAAGGTGATGACTCAAAAGTTTGAGATGTTGATGATGGGCGAGTTGAACTACTTCCTTGGGTTCCAAGTGAAGCAACTCAAGGACGGCACTTTCATCTCCCAAACGAAGTACACGCAAGACTTGCTCAAGCGATTTGGGATGAAGGACGCCAAGCCCGCAAAGACTCCAATGGGAACTGACGGACACGTCGACCTCAACAAAGGAGGTAAGTTCGTTGATCAAAAAGCATACTGGTCCATGATAGGTTCCTTGTTTTATTTATGTGCTAGTAGACCGGATATTATGCTTAGTGTATGCATGTGTGCTAGATTTCAATCCGATCCAAGGGAATGTCACTTAGTGGCAGTGAAGCGAATTCTTAAATATTTAGTCGCTATGCCTTGCTTCGGGATCTGGTATCCAAAGGGGTCTACCTTTGACTTAATTGGATATTCAGACTCCAATTATGCTAGATGTAAGGTCGATGGGAAGAGTACATCAGGGACGTGCCAATTCCTAGGAAGGTCCCTGGTGTCGTGGAGTTCTAAGAAACAAACCTCTGTTGCCCTATCCACCGCTGAGGCCGAGTACGTTGCCACAGGACAGTGTTGCGCGCAACTACTTTGGATGAGGCAAACCCTCGAGGACTTTGGCTACAATCTGAGCAAAGTCCCACTCCTACGTGACAATGAGAGTGCTATCCGCATGGCGAACAATCCTGTTGAGCACAGCCGCACAAAGCACATTGACATCCGGCATCACTTTTTGAGAGACCACCAGCAAAAGGGAGATATCGAAGTGTTTTATATTAGCACCGAGAACCAGCTAGCCGATATCTTTACCAAGCCTTTAGATGAAAAGACCTTTTGCAGGCTGCGTAGTGAGCTAAATGTCTTAGATTCACGGAACTTGGATTGATGTGTAGCATACATGTGTATTATGCTTTGATCATGTTCCCTTATGCATTTTGTTTATTTATGGTGCTCAAGTTGTACAAACTCTCCCCAGACCTCAAAAGTCCATGCGTAAGTAATGCACATAATTAGGGGGAGATGTGCTACAACTTGACCCTTTGAGACTAATCATATGTTTGAGCTTGCTTGATTTAGTCTCAAAGGTGGATTGAAAGGGAAAAGGTGAACTTGGACCATGCAAGACTTCCACTGCACTCCGATGAGAGGGTAACTCCCAAGTTCATCTCCATATTCTTATTGCCTTTGTACTCTTATTTGAAGATTTTGGTGAGGCAATGGGGTTTAAGGGCCAAGATTGATCCTGTTTTGGTGCTTGATGCCAAAGGGGGAGAAAATAAGGCCAAAGCAAGAAATGGATCAGCTACCACTTGAGAATTTTGAAAATAGAAGAATAGTGTTTTGTTTTGTCAAAATACTCTTATTGTCTCTTAGTGCTAAAAGTCTGTCTCTTGTGGGGAGAATGCTTGACTATGGGAAAAAGGGGGAGTTTTTAAATCTTTGATCAATTTCTATTGGAATACCTCTCTTTATGTTTCAACAAGTGAGTTTGACTTAAAGATAGGAAATTGAGTTTGATTTGCAAAAACAAACCAAGTGGTGGCAAAGAATGATCCAAATATGCCAAATTTGAATCAAAATAATTTCTTGTTTGAAATTGCATTGATATTGCACTTCTTTTAGTTGCGTTATGTTGTGTTGGCATAAATCACCAAAAAGGGGGAGATTGAAAGGGAAATGTGCCCTTGGGCCATTTCTAAGTATTTTGGTGATTTAGTGTTCAACACAAATGCTTAAGTGTTAAACTATGCCAAATGGTGGACAAAGTGCAAATCAATACAAAGGTATGATTCTGGACTTAGTACATTGGTTTTTGTGTACTAACATATTTGTCTAAGTGCTAGAATCAGAGAAAATACATTTGGATAAGTCTTGGCTCGAGCAGCTAAGACTCTGCTCGGTCTGGGTGCACTGGACTGTCCGGTGGTGCACCGGACAGTGTCCGGTGCGTCGGCTAGCTCTGGTGAAATGGCTGCTCTCGGATCTCGACGGCGGCGTACGGCTATAAATCACCGAACTGTCCGGTGGTGCACCGGATGGTGTCCGGTGAGTCGGCTGCGGCGAAGTCGCTGCTCTCGGGGACCAAGTCAACAGCGTACGGCTATAATTCACTGGACTGTCCGGTGAGGCACCGGACTGTCCGGTGAGCCAATGGTCGGGCACGCCAACGGTCGACCGCGGAATCCGCGCGTGACGCGTGGCCGAGCCAACGGTTAGAAGGGGGCACCGGACTGTCCGGTGTGCACCGGACAGTGTCCGGTGCGCCAACGTCTCCAACTCTTCAATGGTCGGCTGCGCCAGAATAGGAAAGAAATCCGCACCGGACAGTGTCCGGTGGTGCACCGGACTGTCCGGTGCGCCAGTCGACAGAAGGCAAGAATTGCCTTCCTGGATTGCTCTCAACGGCTCCTAGCTGCCTTGGGGCTATAAAAGGGACCCCTAGGCGCATGGAGGAGTACACCAAGCACACTTTGAGCATTCTTGATCATTCACACTTCGTCTTTGCGCACTTGTTCGACATTCTTAGTGATTTGAGCTCCGTTCTAGTGAGAACTTTGTGATATTCATTAGAGCTCAAGTCTTGGCCATGTGTGTGTGCGTATTTGCTGTGGACTTGTGTGTGTTGCTCATCCCATCCTTACTTCTGTGTTCATTTGTGATCATCTTTTGTAAGGGCGAGAGACTCCAAGTTGTGGAGATTCCTCGCAAACGGGATATAGTGAAAGGAAAAGAAACACCATGGTATTCAAGTGGATCTTTGGATCACTTGAGAGGGGTTGAGTGCAACCCTCGTCCATTGGGACGCCACAACGTGGAGTAGGCAAGTTTTGACTTGACTGAACCACGAGATAAACCATTGTGCCTCTCTGTGTTGGTATCTTTGTGGTTATTGTGTCTTGCAAGAATTCCTCTCTAGCCACTTGGTTTTATTGCTCTAACACTTAATCAAGTTTGTGGCTTCAAGTTTTAAGTTTTTACAGGATCACCTATTCACCACCCTCTAGGTGCTCTCAGAAGTTCAACCACATAGGACACTAGAGGCGCGGAGCTTGGCGTTGTCGGGGGCGGGGCCAAGGTCGGAGCAGCATGGTCACCGAGGCATGGGGCAGGCTTGTGGTGGTGGCGCGTGGGTGAACCGGTGGCGCGGTGGCGGAGGGCTAGCATGCCGGCGGGCACCACGTACAAGCACGCGGACGCGGGCGCTAGGGCAAGGAGAGTATGACCGACAGTGGAATTTGGTGGCGACGACGGTTGGGGCGTAGAGAAGTAGAGAGCAGGCGCATGAGAGCAGGAGAGAGAAAGGAGAAGAGGAAAAGGAGTGAGCGCATTTTCCTAATTCAAGTAAGAACGTCGGTTCTGGCCGACCGATGTTCTTAATGTTAAGTTCGTCGGCCTAGGTTGGGACCGACGTTATTAATGTTATGTTCATCGGCCTGGGTCGGGACCGACGTTCTTAATCAGCTCGACGTTTTTTTCCAGCTTTCATGTAGTGCTGCCTTGCGGCTTTGGGGCTTCACCAGGCCATCTATGAACATACTAGCTTTCCATCGCTCCCTTTCAATCGCGTCTTCAGCTCTTGAGCTTCATGAAACATACTTCAAAAGATCCATTGCCCATTCACTAATTCTTGCAGAGGCCTTAGGGTTATTAAATATGTCATTTAGATTTCAATCTATGAGGACCCTTATTTTGTGTGCCTCGAAGTAGTGACAGAGCTTGTGAGAGGCCATAACGACTGCATAAGCTATTTCTCCATCTCTGACATGTGTGATCTCGAGTAGATGAGGACTTCGGAGACAATGTACACTAGGTACTATTGTCGCGCTTAAGATGTTATGTGACTCGAAAACATAGAGCAATAGTGTAGCCTTTGCATCTAGGTAAACCATAGTTATCAATTCTGTTAGATATACCTTTAATGCATCGAATGTTGTTTCTTGTTCTTGGCCCCAAGCGAAGTATTTTGCTCCACATGAGACTCTAAGGAAAGGGAGGCTTCGCTCTGCTGAACGTGAGATGAACCTATTGAAATACATTGTTCATCTAGTAAACCTCTAGATGTCTCTAACTGTCTAGGGGTCTTCATGTCTGGTGTTGCTTATATTTTATTGAGGTTGGCCTCAATGCCCCTATGCGAGACTAGATATCCTAGACCTTTTCCCTTGCAGACTCCAAAGATGCACTTATTTGGGTTCAAACGTAGTTTGGACTCTCGTATAATTGCAAATGTTTCTACGAGGTCAGCCAGATGGTCTTCCTTCTTCTTACTGATGACGACTAGGCCATCGACGTACATGAATATGTTGTGGCTAATCTGAAATATTCACAAGGCCTTTGGCATGCAAATGAAGTAGTAACTGACGAAGGGTGTAATGAAGCTTGTTTTGGCATTGTCATCCTCCCTCATGTATATTTCATGGTAGCTAGAGAAACAATCGTGGAGGGACATGACCTTTGCAACCCATGGCAGAGTCGAGAATCTTGTCTATCCTTGGTAGTGGAAAGTCATACTTAGGATAGACCTTATTGAGGCTGGTGAAGTCTACATACATTCTTCACTTGCTATTTTTCTATTTTAACCACGATGATGTTGGTGAGCCAAGTTGGATAATAAATTGGCTCAACAAATTGGTCGTCGAGGAGTTATTGGACTTTATCCCTAGTTGCCTCTATTTTCTAATCAATCATCTTGGCGAGTCTTTGCTTCTTAGGCCTAATCGAAGGGTAGATGTTGATGTTATGATCGATGATGTTGCGACTTATGCCGACAAGGCCCAAAGAGGACCAGGAGAAGACGTCCTTATTCTTGTCCAAGCAAGCTAACAACTTGCCCTCTTCCTGACTAATGAGGTCCTGACTTATTATAACTATCTTGTTTGATACTACAGAGTCCAGGGGGACCCTTTTCCCTTCTTCATTGTGTTGTATGGGCTTAGTCTCCTTGTTTGTTTTTGGTGTGTGAGAGCGAGAAAAAGTAGGTTCCTCGCCCTCCATGGTGAGGTAATGGACATTGTGCTGGCCGGGGGTAAAGTCTCTCTCGATATTATGGGCCACCTGCTGGTCCCTGTAGATTGTGATTGTGCAAAGTGGGGCGGGGACTCTCATGCAAAGACAGAGAACATGAATGACCACCTCAAACTTGTTCATTGAGCCCCTCCCAAGGATGGCATTGTACGAATAAGCCATATCGACTATGTTGAAAGTTATCTGCTCAATCCTATCATTGTACGAATAATGATAAAGTTATTTACCCATGGGAAGGGTGGCCCTTCAATCAAAACCGTATTGTGGGTTATTGGCATGTTGAAGCTCATTAAAGTTGATCCCCATAGATTGAAGGCATGTAGAAAAAATATGTCTGCCTTGCTTCCATTGTCATTGATGTGGCAGAACCTCCCAAGTCATTAGGCCAACCTACAGTTGTCCTTGTCCAGCGGACCTCGGGCAACCCTGTAGATGCTTCTAATCACTTGACAAGTTTGGTATCTGTATTCTTTACTTTTCCCAAGAGCGTTTCACCCGTCACGCAGATATTACAACACATCGGAGGAATGAATAAGCGGAAGCAATTACAGTAACTTATTTCACATTAAAATATAGAGAGAGTATTATTGTTATAGGCCAGTACTATATAAGAGTGCAGAATTAATATTATTACAAACCCGGGAGGCAAAAACCCCTCCCGCATAGCAGTAAAAAGTTTTTAAAGGAGGACACTTCCTCCTGAGGTTTCAATCCTGGTTTTCTTCCTTTGTCACCACCTTGGAACAAAAGCAACAAAAATTTGCTGCTTCCTCACCTACAACAACATGGGTTCGAAAACCCTGAGTATGAAGTGTACTTTCGCAAGTCTTACCCGTCAAAATAAAAGACTCTCAAGGATATGCTGGCTTAAGGGAGTCAAGGAAAGGTTTAATCGATAATCAAGACTGTTTGCAGAAATGCTTACTAATAGTGGATCCTTAAAAATCCAGTTTTATTAGCAAGTTGAGTCATTACCTGAATTCTAGAGTTCTTTCTACCCTAGTTCAAGCACTTGGCCTATACTAGCCGTTTTTTTATCAACCCTTTTTGTTTACTGGAATGCTACGTGTAAGTCAGTGACCAAGTCTTCATATCCGAGAAGTAACGGCGATTCGAATCGATTAATACTCAGTTGAGGATCTCCAATCACACGACATATGTAGCACTTAACCCTTGCATATGTCAACTCGCCACCGGGTTTCTTAAGACCAGATCAGGTTCACGCCAACCGTGAGCACAAATACACCACCGTCCAGCCTCTTTGCCAAGGAGGGTACACGCTACTCTCGCTATCTCTCCACTCCCATTGTGTGTTATCTTATTCTGGTATTAGTCTGCCCGAGGCAAAGCTTACCCATGATGAGGCATGTGACCAGTTAAAGGGTCCTTGGTCATCAAGCCTACATCGAGACGGTCCTTACTCGACTCAGACGGAGACACTACACCGAGACTCTCTTCTCGTGCAAGTCACCCGCCCGGTCTCAGCTTTATCATTTTAACCCAAAGTTTGGTACCTGACAGAGGTACATCTTTTCCGATGTTGAACCCATCATGGCCATGATGGATCCACCATCCAGTTTTATTTTCGAAAACATCCCATCCCACTTGAAGCATCATCTTTTGTCAAAACAAAACATTTTGTTTTTCTAGAGCAAGACTAAGCATAGAAAAACTTTTTTATAAAATAGGTGATCAAGGAAAGGTAATCAAATTCTCAAGGAAGGAAATGCATCAATTTGTTTAGCACACAACTCCTATCACCTAATGCATCAAGCAAGTGAGAAAGATTTTAAAATAGCAAGAAGGTGGCAAATGCACTGGGGCATGCCTTGTGTTATAGGAGAGTCGGGCTCTACTCTGCAAATATCGAAGTAAAAGCAGTTCTCGGCAGGTGGGTCTTCAGGTGGTGGTGGTGCAACTCCTTCTTCTTCAACTACTATTTCTTCTTTGTTTTCTATATAGAACCATATATAATCATGAATGCTTATGTAATGCTTATGAAAATGCAGTAATAGAAAAGGTTTATCAAGTTGTATCTTGAATACAACTTTCCTTCACGGAACTACAGGAAACTAGGGTTTTTGGAGTCAGAACTGTAGTTCCTAGGACACGCATCACTAGAAGATTAGGGTTTTAGAGTTTAGGTACCAAACATTGCCCAAATCATGCCAAACTTTACCCAAAGCTTCTAAATAACAGTTAATGCTTATTCAAAGAGTTTAGTGATTTTTGAAGCTATTAATTAATTTCTAAAATTCCAAGAGTATAGGTTTTGGCTATTTTAAATACTCCATAATACCCTATTTGGACTAAAAATCATAAAACTATTTTTATTAAATAGCATAGAATTTTAGGAGCCTAGCAAAATTGGTCTTGCATTTTTAGCATTTTTCTACAATTTTCTATGAATTCTCCAACCTTGGTAGAAAAGAAAAAGAAAAACTACGAACAGTATTGGGCTGAATTCAACCCAAACCGACCTGTAGAAGGGGGAAACACGCGCGCGCCCACGCCCGCGTTGTCGGTCTTGCAAAAAGGCACCTGCTAAATCAAATAATTGGTGAAGAGCCCCTAGCTACTATTCAATGTCACGCTGACAAATGCACAGAGATCCCCCGGTTTTTGTTTCTTCTCCAAATCGATCCAAGACTACGGCACGCTCACCGTCGACCACTCTGTTGCTTGGACCGGCCAAGATTGGCGGTGGCTGCTCAAATTAATTATTGGGCAAGCATTACGGACCCGAGACCGCACTAGAACAAGCTTTAATTGGGTTGTTATGGTCCTGGCTTAGCCTGACCACGACGGCGGGGAATACCGAACACAAATTCATGTGTTCCGGGTAATTGATCGTGTCCAAGCATAGAGGGTTGAGCCGATGAGTATCACAAGCGTATATGGGGGGCTAAAACACGATTAAGAAGAGCAGGAGCAGACCTGGGAGTGGCTGGCCACGGAGCGCGGAGAAATTTCACACGCCGGTGACAGAAAAGGGGGAAACGGTGCCGCGACGAATTCTGGTGGAATTAGGAGGCGAGGTTAGGGCTACACGGTCGCAAGGGACTACGGATTCACCGTGCACCACCAATTTTGGGAGAGGTGGATAGGATTCCGCGAATTTGTGCTTCAACCGAGCTCACTGGTGAAGAGATGAATACCTCGCCGTGGGTGGCAGGGCTATTTATAGGCGCGGTGGTCCGGCTAGCGATCCACGGCCGCAGATTACAACGTTCGTGCATGGTTACCACATGAAGAAGCGACATAGTGAGGGAGGAGCAAGGCATGGGTGACACGGCGACAGAAATTACCGAGCCACGGTGACCGTCGGTGAATTATCTCCAGCTAGGCTCGGGCTAGGTCCGTGGAGTCGCGACACGTCCGAAGCTACCTCCCTGCGGTCGATCCTTACCCCAAATTACTCGAACACATCCGCTTCTACAGTGCCCCTGATCTTTGTCCATGCTTTTTCAGATATTTCGGTGCCCTGATCTTCAGCACTTCTCTGAACCGACCCCCTTTCACACTCCTTTTCTCTTGATTTGTGTTAAGAACAAGGTGACCTCCATTAATAAAGATTGTTTACTGAACATCAGTCTTCAAACTTACTATAGGATCCTTGGACCAAAACCGAATGGGATCGAAGATATGGCGCTTCCAATTCGGCCCCATTCCACTGTGACCATTCTTGTTCTAGAATTCAGTTTCAGTAGCTCAACACAGTTCTGAGAGAGCAACTTTGGGCTGTCGTTTCTTTAATTTTTGTACAACAACCAGAGAAGATGATTGCACCAAAGTTACTCCCCTATGATCCAACTTTAATCTTGCTACAAAGGTCTTAGCCAATTACCCATTAAATCGAGCTCCACCTGATCCTGAAGTTGGCCCTGTACCACTGGTTTTTCTGAACCATACAAATTCTCAGCCTGACAGCCAAACTTCAGACCCATTTAACTCCTAATTTTGTACAATACCTAGGCTTAAGTACTTAATCATATTTGTACTCCTATAGTAGCTCTACAAGTTTGGTGTGTTGACCCTAGGCAAATTTCCAATGAACTGAAAGATACAGGGTTCCAAAGTTGGCTCTAGGCACTGATTTTCAGACAGCCACATATGATTCCTAGGGTACCTTTTTGCAAATAGGTCCAATTTCCATAATTTGATTTGCAAATCCACCAAGGTGTGAACCATATGATTTGAAATTCCCTAATACCTTGGTTTTTGCACTTGGGTCCCAAAAGTGCACAAAATTTACACTTAGCTCCCTAGGGTTTCAGTTTAGGGTTTTCCAGGGGTCTTTTTAGGGTTTTGACATATCTAGGGTTGTGGTGCTATCAAAGCCCATTAAATGTGATATCTTATGACTATTTCTAGTGAGTTTTTGAAGTTTTCTCATGCTTGGGTTTTATTATCACTCCCAAGCCTAGTTTAAGGTTTAGTATCCTACCCTAAGGTTACACACATATCAAGTCACACCAAAACAACTTGTTTGAGATTTTTGCCTAGTGAATGCACTCTAAGTGTAACAACCACATGATATGCTAATGCTCATGATGTTATGCTCAAGTTTTAATGACAGTAACACCAGGGGTGTTACATCCTTCCCCCCCATAAAAGAATCTCGTCCCGAGATTAAAAGTCCTAGGGTAAGTAATGGAAAAGGAAATGCTTCATATCTTTATTCCCTTAATTATCTTACAAGGCAGGGGTGGTATGGGATCTACTCCTTATTTACAACAATTGTACATATCTCACAATTTACATGAAGCTAAAAAGTCTGGGAAATTCTTTTCTAAAAAGTCTTGGGTTTCCCATGTAGTTTCATCTTCTGTGTGTTGGTTCCATTGTATCTTATAAAATTTGAGAGTTCTTCTTCGGGTAACCCTGTCCTTTTGATCCAGGACTCGAATAGGATGTTTTGAATACGTTAAGTCTGGTTCCAAGGTAACATCCATCACTTCAATGGTTCGATCTGGAACCCGAAGACACTTCTTCAATTGGGACACATGGAACACATTGTGTACTGCAAACAATGTTTCAGGTAGTTGGAGTCGGTATGCCTCGGGTCCACATCTTTCAAGGATAGGAAAAGGGCCAATGTACCGGGGTGCAAGCTTCCCTTTTACCCCGAAACGAGATACACCTTTCATTGGTGATACTTTCAGGTAGACATAATCTTCAATTTGAAAATACAATGGTTGGCGTCGTTTGTCTGTATAACTCTTTTGGCGGGCTTGGGCTTCTTTCAAATTATGTACAATTCGTTGAACCTTCTCTTCCATGTCTTTCACCATATTAGGCCTGAAAAACCATCTTTCACCTGGTTCAGACCAATTTAACGGGGTACGACACTGTCGTCCATATAAAGCTTCAAAAGGTGCCATCTTTCTTTGCAGCCGGTCATTGAGGCCTTGCATGAAGCAGTTCTTCTTTTTCAGATTAGTGTTGACCTAGTCAATTGCATACTAGGACAGATGATTTAATTTGTTGAGATACTGCATAACAGTATCTTCTCCTTGCTTGAGTCTCATGAATTCCTCCTGCTTCATGTGCAGCACTCCTTCTGGAATGTAGTGCTCACAAAACGCCAATTTAAATTCGTCCCATGTGACCTGATGTCCGGCAGGCTGAATGGCCACATAATTTCCCCACCAGGTGCTGGCAGGGCCTCTTAACTACTGAGCCACGAACAATGGCTTTTGGGTCTCTGTGCAGCGAATGAGCCCAAATTTCTGCTTAATGACCCGTACCCATTCGTCGACTTCGAGAGGGTCTTCGGCTTTGACGAATAGTGGAGGACGGGTTTCCGAGAAATCCAAGTATGAAGTTTCATGGGTCCCTGCGGATAAGCCCTCCCGCCTTGTTGCTAAAATTGGTGCCCTGCCATTTCACGCAGAAAGCGGGTGTTGTCAGCAGTCGCACTGACCAAGGCAGCGATAGCCTCGGCCAACGTGGGCGGTATCGGCGGTGGATTGGGTGTATCTTCTTGACCACGGGACGTTCCCGCGCCGTCATGTGCATGAGTTCTGGATGGCATCTGAAGCAAAGAAATATTTGAGATAAATATACCATGCTGACATATACCATCATTTTACATTACCAAGATGTAATGATACAGACTCAATTGTACAACATGACTTCACTACCTATTTTACATTAGTACTATATCTAAATTATACTACTTCTAGTATTTATCGTCCTTGGTGGCTTCGCTGTCGGTTGTAGGGAACCGTTCATCAGCCAGGTTCATAGAAGGAGGGGGCTTGAAAAGGTCCAGTTCCCCACCCAGTGCTTCACCTGCTATTCTAGAAGGTCCGGCTCCCATTCCAACAGGGTCAGCAGGTACGTCAGGGTGCAGTCGCGAATACAATTCATGAACTTCCTCATGTAATGTATTGCAGTACACCTGTAAGTTGTCAACGGCCGTGCTAAGCTCCTCCACACGGGCTTGAGCTTTAGCTTCCCGGTCCCAAGCAATGGAACGTGAATTGACAGCCCAATCGATTGCCAAATCCCGTTCAGCAAGCTCGTCTTGTAGATGTCGAACGTCAGCTCTTAACTCATTTGTACGCTGACCATCTTCTACCCACACCCTATTTCTGTGACGTAGCTCCGTTCGAAGCTGCTCCACCTGGGCTTCTAGGTCTCCAATGGGGTCATTACTGTCGCTGTTTCTCTCCTCATGTCTTGGAGCCAGCTGATGCCGAGGCACGCCAATCGGTCCAGTGGACTTACGCGCAATTTTCCTCGTACGCGGCGACATATCTCCATAAGGGGAAAACTTTATTAGCATAGTTTTTAACATGATGTATGCATAATTACAGAATCAACCCTAGTTGATTCACAACCTTCTATACATTGCACTCTGCTTACTGGTCTTTATAAGATAAGTACTTTAGAAAGTAATAAGATAAGAATGAAAGAAGTTTTCTTATATAAGTCTTTGAAAATTCTTTTTGAAATATCTCATAATATCTACAGAGATGGGCTTCGCTCCGATACCAGCTGTGACGGAACCTCCCAAGTCATTAGGCCCACCTACAGTTGTCCTTGTCCAACGGACCTTGGGCAACCCTGTAGATGCTTCTAATCACTCGAGAAGTTCGGTATCTGTATTCTTTACTATTCCCAAGAGCGTTTCACCCATCACGTATATATTACAACACATCGGAGGAACGAATAAGCGGAAGCAATTACAGTAACTTATTTCACATTGAAGTATAGAGAGAGTATTATTGTTACAGACCAATACTATATAAGAGTGTGTCGGTACCCTGTAACTAGGGTACCCCTTACTACTGTGCAAAGACGCAGTGCCCACGCGGCTATCACTTAGTCGCGTGGTAGAAGTGCTGTGTGTGGGACCAAGCCACGGCTCGCCCCAATCTCTGGCGGCTATTCTGGGTCCACAGCAGCACTCGACCCCGCCACATGGGCAGGTCCGAAGCCGCCATGTGTCCAAAGAAGGTGGCGTACTCCAAAGCATCAACAGTGAGTTCGGACCCCCATGGGAGAGCGCTGGACCCCTGGATATACAGTTCAGACCCCCAAGGTTGGTCCCAGACCCCTGAATATACAGGTCGGGCCCCCGGGGGTTGGTCCTGGACCTCCACGTGTGCAAGCCGGACCCTAGGAATGGGACCCGGACCCCCCTCGTATGGGGTCCGGCCGCCCACAGAGGGGTCCCAAGGTCCCAGGACAGAGCATACCCGGACCTTGAACAGGACCTAGGCGGGGGTCTGGTACCGACACGTGTCCAGACCTAGTTTGATGCGGACCTCTCCGCATATGCTTCTGCTCCCCGCTTAGGCGGAGACCCGATGCTGCCACGTGGCCTACTGCGCGTGACGTAAGCCAGCGGGCGGGGCCTGACGTAAGGCCTCTGGGTTATGCGGCCCCTGCATTTATTGCGGATAAGGCACGCTGCCTGACAAGCGATGTGCTGCCTCGGCATTTAATGAGGCCTGCCCACTCTGCTGTCAGGCGACGACCTGTCCATTCTACTGGCAAGCAGCGTGCCGCCTCAGCATTTAATGAGACCTGTCCATTCCGCTGGCAGGCGGCATGCCTGTCCATTCCATTGGCAGGTGGCACGCCGATGCTGCCACATGCACTATAATCATCATCACTCGTACGTGCCAAGGAAGCTACCGTTGTGTATCAGCACTGCGCGGGCTGTGGACATCTGGGCGCCAGAAGATCTCTCAGGCGTCACCTGCATTAGTTGCTCTGTGTATTTCTTTCATTATGTCCCTAGACCCACATGTCGGGACTCAGCAACCTTGTATGTGCCTCCCTTGGGCTATAAAAGGGAAGGCACACAACGTTACAAGGTAGGTTCACAACACCCCCAGACTTACACACGCTCACTTAGACGCTCAAGTCACTCAGACCAACTTAGACTCTCATACTCAATACTACACACAGTGGAGTAGGGTTTTACGCTCCGGCGGCCTGAACCACTCTAAATCTTTGTGTTCTCTTGTGTTCTTACACCTTCCAATAGACAGGCAAACGCTTAGGCCCCCTCCTCATCTTAGGATTTAGGGCGGGTGCATTCCGCCACCTGGCCGGAGATTTTCTCTCCGATAGAGTGCAGAAGTAATATTATTACAAACCCAGGAGGCAAAAACCCCTCCCGCATAGCAGTAAAAAGTTTTTAAAGGAGGACACTTCCTCCCGAGGCTTCAATACTGGTTTTCTTCCTTTGGCACCACCTTGGAACAAAAGCAACAAAAAATTGCTGCTTCCTCACCTACAACAACATGGGTTCGAAAACCCTGAGTACGAAGTGTACTTTCGCAAGTCTTACCCGTCAAAATAAAAGACTCTCAAGGATATGCTGGCTTAAGGGAGACAAGGTAAGGTTTAATCGATAATCAAGACTATGTTTGCTGAAATGCTTACTAATAGTGAATCCTTAAAAATCCTGTTTTATTAGCAAGTTGAGTCATTACCTGAATTCTAGAGTTCTTTCTACCCTAGTTCTAGCACTTGGCCTATACTAGCCGTTTTCTTATCAACCCTTTTTGTTTACTGGAATGCTACGTGTAAGTCAGTGACCGAGTCTTCATATCCAAGAAGTAACGGCGATCCGAATCGATTAATACTCAGCTGAGGATCTCCAATCACACGACATATGTAGCACTTAACCCTTGCATATGTCAACACGCCACCGGGGTTCTTAAGACCAGATCAGGTTCACGCCAACCGAGAGCACAGATACACCACCGTCCAGCCTCTTGCCATGGAGGGTACACGCTACTCTCGCCATCTCTCCACTCCCATTGTGTGTTATCTTATTCTGGTATTAGTCTGCCCGAGGCAAAGCTTACCCATGATGAGGCATGTGACGAGTTAAAGGGTCCTCAGTCATCAAGCCTACATCGAGACGGTCCTTAATCGACTCAGATAGAGACACTACACCGAGACTCTCTTCTCATGCAAGTCACCCGCCGGGTCTTAGCTTTATCATTTTAACCCAAAGTTTGGTACCTGACAGAGGTACATCTTTTCTGATGTTGAACCCATCATAGCCATGATGGATCCACCATCCAGTTTTATTTTTGAAAACATCCCATCCCACTTGAAGCGTCATCTTTTGTCAAAACAAAACATTTTGTATTTCTAGAGCAAGACTAAGCATAGGAAAAACCTTTTCATAAAACAGGTGATCAAGGAAAGGTAATCAAATTCTCAAGGAAGGAAATGCATCAATTTGTTTAGCACACAATTCCTATCACCTAATGCATCAAGCAAGTGAGAAAGATTTTAAAATAGCAAGGAGGTGGCAAATGCACCGGGGCTTGCCTTGTGTTATAGGAGAGTCGGGCTCTGCTCTGCAAATATCGAAGTAAAAGCAGTTCCCGGCAGGTGGGTCTTCAGGTGGTGGTGGTGCAACTCCTTCTTCTTCAACTACTATTTCTTCTTCGTTTTCTATATAGAACCATATATAATCATGAATGCTTATGTAATGCTTATGAAAATGCAGTAATAGAAAAGGTTTATCAAGTTGTATCTTGAATACAACTTTCCTTCACGGAACTCTAGGAAACTAGGGTTTTTGGAGTCAGAACTGTAATTCCTAGGACAGGCATCACTAGAAGATTAGGGTTTTGGAGTTTAGGTACCAAACATTGCCCAAATCATGCCAAAATTTACCCAAGGCTTCTAAATAACATTTAAAGCTTATCCAAAAAGTTTAGTGATTTTTGGAGCTATTAATTAATTTCTAAAATTCCAGGAGTATAGGTTTTGGCTATTTTAAATACTCCATAATACCCTATTTGGACTAAAAATCATAAAACTATTTTTATTAAATAGCATAGAATTTTAGGATCCTAACAAAATTGGTCTTGCATTTTTAGCATTTTTCTACAATTTTCTATGAATTCTCCAACCTTGGTAGAAAAAGAAAAAGAAAAACTATGAACAGTATTGGGCTGAATTCAGCCCAAACCGGTCTGCAGAAGGGGGAAACACGCGCGCGCCCACGCCCTCGTTGTCGGTCTTGCAAAAAGGCCCCTACTAAATCAAATAACTGGTGAAGATCCCTTAGCTACTATTCAATGTCTTGCTGACAAATGCACAGAGATCCCCCGGTTTTTGTTTCTTCTCCAAATCGATCCAAGACTACGGCACGCTCACCGTCGGCCACTTTGCTGCTCGGACCGGCCAAGACTGGTGGTGGCTGCCCAAATTAATTATTGGGCAAGCATTACGGACCCGAGAACACACTAGAACAAGCTTCAATTGGGTTGTTATGGTCCTGCCTTAGCCCTACCACGGCGACGGGGAAACAGAACACAAATTCATGTGTTCCGGGTAATTTATCTTGGCCAAGCATAGAGGGTTGAGCCAATGAGTATCACGAGCGTATATGGGGGCTGAAACACGATTAAGAAGAACAGGAGGAGACCTGGAAGTGGCTGGCCACGGAGCATGGAGAAATTTCACACGCCGGTGACGAAAAGGGGGAAACGGTGCCACGACGGATTCTGGTGGAATTAGGAGGTGAGGTTGGGGCTACAAGGTCGCCAAGGGACTACGGATTCACCGTGCACCACCAATTTTTGGAGAGGTGGAGAGGATTCCGCGAATTTGTGCTTCAACCGAGCTCACTTGTGAAGAGATGAATACCTCACGGTGGGTGACGGGGCTATTTATAGGCGCGGTGGTCTGGCTAGCGATCCATGGCCGTAGATTACATCGTTCATGCTTGGTTACCACATGAAGAAGTGACACAGTGAGGGAGGAGCAAGGCATGGGTGACACGGCGGTGGAAATGACCGAGCCACGGTGACCGCCGGTGAATTATCTCCAGCTAGACTCGGGCTAGGTCCGCGGAGTCGCGACACGTCCGAAGCTACCTCCCTGCGGTCGATCCTTACCCCAAATTACTCAAACACATCCGATTCTACAGTGCCCCTGATCTTTGTCCACGCTTTTTCAGATATTTCGGTGCCCTGATCTTCAGCACTTCTCTAAACCGACCCCCTTTCACCCTCCTTTTCTCTTGATTTGTGTTAAGAACAAGGTGACCTCCATTAATAAAGATTGTTTACTGAACATTAGTCTTCAAACTTACTATAGGATCCTTGGACCAAAACCAAATGGGATCGAAGATATGGCGGTTCCAATTCGGCCCCATTCCATTGTGACCATTCATGTTCTAGAATTCAGTTATAGTAGCTCAACGCAGTTCTGACAGAGCAACATTGGGTTGTCGTTTCTTTAATTTTTGTACAACAACCAGAGAAGATGACTGCACCAAAGTTACTCCCCTATGACCCAACTTTAATCTTGCTACAAAGGTCTTAGCCAATTACCCATTAAATCGAGCTCCACCTGATCCTGAAGTTGGCCCTGTACCACTGGTTTTTCTGAACCATACAGATTCTCAACATGACAGCCAAACTTCAGACCCATTTAACTCCTAATTTTGTACAATACCAAGGCTTAAGTACTTAATCATATTTGTACTCCTATAGTAGCTCTACAAGTTTGGTGTGTTGACCCTAGGCAAATTTCCAATGAACTGAAAGATACAGGGTTCCAAAGTTGGCTCTAGGCATTGATTTTCAGACTTAGCCACATATGATTCCTAGGGTACCTTTTTGCAAATAGGTCCAATTTCCATAATTTGATTGCAAATCCACCAAGGTGTGAACCATATGATTTGAAATGCCCTAATACCTTGGTTTTTGCACTTGGGTCCCAAAAGTGCACAAAATTTACACTTAGCCCCCTAGGGTTTTAGTTTAGGGTTTTCCAGGGGTCTTTTTAAGGTTTTGACATATCTAGGGTTGTGGTGCTATCAAAGCCCATTAAATGTGATATCTTATGACTATTTCTATTGAGTTTTTGAAGTTTTCTCATGCTTGGGTTTTATTATCACTTCCAAGCCTAGTTTAAGGTTAAGTATTGTCGGTCACTTGTTCTCAAATGCTATGAATTAAGAACAAGGCAACACAAAAATAGATTAAAGGTTAACACCCTTCGTCCTTCGAAGCATTATTTCCCTAAGGATATAATGATTTCCGAACAAAGGTTATGAAGTATATACCTTCGTTGTCACCACATATATCGATAGAAGACGAAGCATAGGAAACATGATAGATAACATAGATTATGTAACATTATCATATATCTTTTTTTATATAATCATGAATGAATAAAAATAGCACAAGATTACATTTGTACCTTCGGCCTGACAGGTGGTGAAAGTACAAGCGTGATGTCGAGCAAAAACAAGTCAGCGTGAACAGTACGAGAGTACTGTTCATCTATTTATAGGCACAGGACGTAGCCTGCGTGAAATTACATTCATGCCCTTCATATTCACTATTGACTTAATAACAATCTTTTGAGGACTAGATAGCCTTTTCCTCCATAAGTCGGTTCCTCTTTCTGCTATCGAGCCAAAGCTTCCTTGCGCGCAGCTTTGGCGCTGGTTCGTCCTTCGTTTCGATCCTGCTTTTCATATTGTGCACAACTTCATCCTGAGTCCGAAGGTTCCTGTACATATATTATGCTTGGGAAACATTGTTAATCATGTTTTTGAGGACCTTCAGAAGACGAAGGCCCCCAATAGTAGCCCATCGCATTATTAATTTATTATAATAACGAATTCAGACTACGACGTGAACGAAGGCCTTAAGCCGAAGGTCCGAAGAAACACCTTCCCTTTGCTAGAATAGCAACAATCAATGACAAATGGGGCCCTCCAAGTTGCAGCGTGCTAGGCGTATAAATATGAACTCACACCGGTATCATTTGATACACTGTTTCCACCATTTGGTTTATTTTTCTTAAACTTTTAGCTCTTGCTTACTAGCTCTCGCTAGATTTTCAAGCTTCTTGAGCTTCGGTTTAAAGTCGTGTTTTCACCATGTCTGAGGAAAAGAAGATTGTTACGGAGACGAAGCTGACTGAAGAGACAAAGCTGTTTGAGGAGAAGAAGGTTGTGGATCCTTATATTGCTGGATTTATTGAATCGATGGCAAATACAAACACAGAGAAGATTACTAAAGAGATACTAGAAGGTTTATCTGAAGATACTGGTGACAGCGTAGCTATGATGTGGAAAGTGGAGACAAAGATTCTGAAGATCGACCCTAGCGGCCAAGCCATACAGTCTTCGGAAAATCAACGATTAAATAGAGTCATCTTGACAACTTGAGAGGAAGGTACTTTCGAGACATGTCTATCGTGAGAGTTGGCGGAGACAACACCGCACCTGCCCCTGAGGAAAATGAATTTGTTATTTCCAAAGCTTTTTCAAGGCTGGTCTCTAGTTTCCTTTGAGCAAGTTTGTAGTTGAAGTGCTGAAGATCTACCATATCTTCCTTCACCAGATCACCCCTGAGGCCCCAAAGCTATAATGAGGATGGGGACTTTGTCTGGGCTGTGAGGAGCCAGGGGCTAGAGCCAAGCGCGAAGTGCTTCTATTGTATGCACGAACTCTTATATGAGACGAAAGCTACTGGCAAAGAACAGTACCACAACAACTTTGGTTGTTATGGATTTATTTCTCGCCCTAATGCAAGCCACCCGGTGCCAACATTTTGGAAGAGATGGCCCGGAGCCTGGATGGAAGAGTGGTTTTATGTGAAGAATGATTTAAAGGCAAGAGAAGACATTAAAGAAATCATCATGTGCCCCATCTGATCCCGCTTCGGCCTCCGAAGGCCGAAAGTGGAAATTGATGACGTCGTTGAAGCGTGTCAGAAGGCCTTCAGCACTGTTTGCTCCTTTATTGGCACAAGAGATTTAATTCAAGAACATATAGCCTTCAGAGTATGGCCACTTGTAGAAAGCTGGGAAATGCCGAAGGAGACCATCACTGACTCTAGCGAAGGTGGTTTGGTCCGGCTGAAGTATACCTTCAGGTTTGGGGATAAATTTGATGAACCAAATGATGACTGGCTGAAGTGCATTGAAACTACTAGCGACGAGTTACTTGGGGCGTATTCCAAGACCGAGGATAATGCCTTGTCTGCAGCCTTCTGGGGTCGGAATAAGAAAAGGTTGAATAGGGTGTTCGATGTTATTGGCTTCGTATACCCTGACTATTGTTACCCACCGCGAGGGCAAGGGGTAAAAAGAAAGATTGCTGCTTCGGGAAAAGTTACCGCTTCGGCGATCACAGCTGAGCCGAAGGGCAAGAAGATGAAGGTTCTGACTCACCAGCCGCGTTACATTGAACCGGCCGCGATACCTAAATTTGGCGAAAGGGCCTCTTCAGCTACCGAAACAAAAGAAACTGTTCTGTCTGCACAGAGCACTGAAGAGCTGTCTGTAATGCCGAAGTTACGTTTAGCTGAGCTAGTTGAGACGAAGGCTGATAAGTCTGAAGGGCCAAAATTGAAGAAATAATGAAAATGCCGAAGATTTTGAGCCCTCCAACAGAGGCAGCAGTGCCGAAGGTGCAAAAGGGTTTCGCCGCAACTCCTAAGAGGAGAAGGATGGCGAATGTGCTGGATGTTGTGTTGGAAACGACAAAAACCTTGAGTCCCACTCCCTTAAGGAAAATTGCCGAAGTTGCCAAAGCGCGACCCGAAGCTGGTACTAAGCAGGCAGAAGTCAAAACTGCAACAATTTAGGCTGAAACCAAAGCTGGGCCTTCAGCACCCACCGAGATGGAGCCTGCTAACCCCAAGGAAAATCAACAGAGCGGATTGCAACTGAAAGAATCGAAGCTCCTGCTCCTGAAGGTTTGAACAAAAGTCTTGACTACGTTATTCGTCATGCTTCGAGAAAGGTACTGTCCCAAGAAGAAATATTAGAAGCACTACACTATGCCCAAAAATTGAAATATCCGAAAGGGGCTCTAGTGTTTAATGGCAGTGGCGAAGAAGATTTTTTGTACTATCTCCTGGATAACAAAGAAATATCCGTTTGCTGGGAGATAGGTAAAAGCATCGGATTCCTGAAGCTGGAAGACGGTCTTTCAATTTTATCGAAGGACGAACTTGCTGACAGCCTAGCATACAATAGTATAAAAGTATAAAAGCTAATTTTGTATTTAAAAATGAAATATTTTTTGTTCTTTACTCAATTCTGTGCCCCTCTTGCAGGGCTTAATTCTTAGCAATGTGCTTAGGGCACAGAAAGATATTGAAGAGGAAGGCTATACGATGGCTCTAAACAACCTTCGTTCAGAGGTTATCGAATTAAGAAATGAAGGCCTTGAAAAAGACAAGATTTTAATTTCATTGGTAAACAAAGTGAAAGATGACGAAGCTAATTACAAGGCTCAGACCGAAATCCAGAAGACTGAAATTGAAAACCTTCGGAAACAGCTGGCAGAAGCTAAAGAAAAATGCGCACTCGCAGAAGCTGACCGAGATATCAGCGAATATTGGAAAAATCATTTTGAGAAAAATGTTGAAGAACTTCGCTCATCCAAAGAAAGATGTTTTGAAAAATCCTTAGAGTGCGTGAAGAAGATAAAAGGTAGCTTCGCCAACGTGGGTGGCTATTCTACCGAAGAAAACTTCATACGAGGCAACGTGGGCGCCAATGTTGGTCACTTGTTCTCAAATGCTATGAATTAAGAACAAGGCAACACAAAAATAGATTAAAGGTTAATACCATTTATCCTTTGAAGCATTATTTCCCTAAGGATATAATGATTTTCGGATGAAGGTTATGAAGAATATACCTTCGTTGTCACCACATATATCGATAGAAGACAAAGCATAGGAAACATGATACATAACATAGATTATGTAACATTATCATATATCTTTTTATATAATCATGAATGAATAAAAATAGCATATGATTACATTTGTACCTTCGGCCTGACAGGTGGTGAAAGTACAAGCGTGATGTCCGAGCAAAAACAAGTCAGCGTGAACAGTACGAGAGTATTGTTCATCTATTTATAGGCACAGGACGCAGCCTGCGTGAAATTACATTCATGCCCTTCATATTCACTATTGACTTAATAACAATCTTTTGAGGACTAGATAGCCTTTTCCTCCTTAAGTCGGTTCCTCTTTCTGCTATCGAGCCGAAGCTTCCTTGCGCGCAGCTTCGGCGCTGGTTCGTCCTTCGTTTCGATCCTGCTTTCCATATTGTGCATAGCTTCATCCCGAGTCCGAAGGTTCCTGTGCATATATTATGCTTGAGAAACATTGTTAATCATGTTTTTGAGGACCTTCGGAAGACAAAGGCCCCCAACAAGTATCCTACCCTAGGGTTACACACATATCAAGTCACACCAAAACAACTTGTTTGAGATTTTTGCCTAGTGAATGCACTCTAAGTGTAACAACCACATGATACGCTAATGCTTATGATGTTATGCTCAAGTTTTAGTGACAGTAACACCAGGGGTGTTACAATTGAGGACCGTGTGCATATCCTAACCAGCTGCGTTCAGTTGATGGACATGGCATCTACGTGTGAACACTTTGGAGACTTATGTCCCTTGTGTCGAAGGTTAATGGGATGTGAGACCACCTAGTTTATATGATTGGCCCGGTGGCTACAACGTGATTGACTTGGCATTAATAATCTTTGTGTTGCCTTTTATTTTTGAAGTCTAAGCTGGAGCTGCTAGATATCATGTTTATTATTCCATGGATAGATAGTTGTGGGTATTGATCTTTGTCTTTGGAAGGTGGAGGGGACAGTTGGTGAGTGGGGGTATGATTTGTGGGGAGGGGGTAGTTGTAGCCTTTCTTGGTAGGGTGGTTGTGGAAGGTAGTTTGGGGGAAATGTGGGTAGGGCGGCTAAATATTTTGGTAGTGAGGGGGTATTCCTAGTATGAGGTGTGTGCAATGGTCTCTGGTACCTGGTCTTGATTGAATTTGTCATTCTCTCCTTAGTCTCATTAGTGATGGGGAAATCCTTGGTTAAATGTTTGATATCCTTACCATGAAAAATGTAGTATGGCTTACAGTCCTTCCCATCTCTACCATGAATGTGGCCTCTATTGGCCCTCACCCCCTTGACATGTGTTGAGTGTGCTCTTGGGTGCAAGGGGGTCCTTCACTAGGTGGCTATTGAAGATTGATGTTGTTTATCTGGGGCTGCTAGTGATATGAATGCTATTGGTTTCATGCCTAGGATCGACTGCTGTCTTGTGGAGTGTCCTTTGGCCTTTGCTACGTTTCTAGGTTTCTATAGTGTAGCTTCTTGGAGCATGCAATTTTTTTGAAGAGCTCAAACAACTCTTGAAGTAACTTGGATGGATCCCTTTTGTAGTGACTATACAAATGCCTTGCTCGAAGGTCGACGATGGTGTAATGGATTGTAGTACGATCTTCAATAGGTGGTAACTAAGACTTGAATAGAAGAAATTTGTTGTAGTAATCATGAAGTTTCTCTTTCTCTTGTTGCTTGCAAAGGGTCAATTCTGTGAGGGTGTCAGTGTTAAACTAGTACCCTTGAAAGTTGACCAGAAATTGGTCTACAAGGGTTCGCCATGAGTTGATGGACAAGGGTGGCAATCTTGAATAACATGTTAATGTTGGACCCTCCAGTGCTATGATGGAAAACTCCGCCATCACATTTATCATCCCCTCCTGACAAAGCCACTATCACTTGGTAACTCATGATGTACTGCAAAGGGTCTGAGCTACCATTGTATTTGGGTCAATTGCAAGAGCGGTAATTCTATGGCTAGGATGTGGACTACAATTTATCGAGGAGTGGGTGCCTTTCATATATGAAATTGAAAATCTGAAAGTTGTCGTGTTATTAGGCTTGACTATCATGGTCCTCGAAGTCCCCTTGATGAAACCCTCTAAATGAGGGTTGTGAGATGTGGCCTTGGTGATGTTGCAGGTCTGCTATTTCTTGCTACATGGGTATAGATTTTCTTTTTCTTTTTGAGTAAGGCATTGGAGCTCTGCTTGGACTTTATCGTGATGTCTCTTTAGTGATAGTGTCTCTTTCTATGTTTGGAGATTTTTATTTCTCATGTGAAGGCTCCTGAGCAGTAGATGCTCTTTATTGTTGACCTCGAATTCCTCTTTCTCTTGGTAACTTGCAAGATCATCTTTGATGTTGGTCTGTGAAGGCATTGACATTTTGTTTCGTTCTTGGGCCGCTACTGTGGGCCTGAATGGAGACACAAATTGGTATTTGTTAGGTTCGAGGTTGGACGGCTGACCTCGAGACTTCAAGTCAGGCCAAACTTTGGATCTGTAAGGGTGGCTCTATGAAGTATGACGAGGAATCTCTAAACTGTTTATGTGGACACTCCCCTTGGGGATGGGGTGGTTTGGTGGTTAATTTACGATTAGAGGATGGATACCTCGATCATGATGGTTCATTTTGGACGATGGATGTAACACCCCTAGTGTTACTGCAACTAAAACTTGAGCATGACATCATAAACATTGGCATTGCATATGTTTGACACACCTAGAGTGCATTCACTAGGTAAAAATTTCAAACAAGTTGTATTGTTATAGCATTTTGCAAATAGAACCCTGGATAGGGAACTTAACCCTAAATAGGGATTCAAGGGGTAAAACCTAACCCAAATTGAGAAAACCTAAAAGCTTTAGGGGAATAGTCATAAAATGTTCCCAAGAATGAACTTGAATCACATCTATACCCCTGAGATACCAAAAACCACCATTTGAACCCTGGAAAACCCTAAGTCCAAACCCTAGGGGCCTATGTGCAAAAACAGTGCACATTTGGACTAAAGTGTAAAAAAACTACAGTGTTAAGGCATATTAAGTCCTTTGGTTCACAAATATGTGAATTTGCAAGTTAAACCCTAAGTTTTGGGTCTATTTGCAAAAATCACCTCTTAAGTCCTATATAGCCTAAGTCTGAATTTCAGAGTTTTGGCTCAACTTTGGGGCTTTGTAACTTTCAAAATATAGGGTTTTTGCCCTAGGTCACCACATCAAAATAGTAGACCAAACAAAGAAGAACAACTTTGCTTAAGGGTTTAAGCATAGTTGTTAAGAAGAATTTAGAGATAATTGAGCTTAAAGTTGGACTGTCAGGTTACTAAGGTCTGAATTTTCAGACAGACAGTGCAACCACTGGGACTTTGAGCATAAATTCAACTAGGATCCAGCAAGAATCTGCCCATGGCTGCTGTGACAAACTTGTAGCTGATATATAGCTCTACAATTTTGCTGCAGAGCATGGAGTATGTTACCATATAGAATTGTGAGAAAATCGAGCCTGAATTATGACTGTCAGGTTGACTGAATGAATTAGCCCATGGTACAATGCTCTTGGGTGGATCAGGTTGCCAGCGCTGCTTGCTCGTCGTCGGCGACCTCCCTGCGCGAAGATTCATGCTGCCGCCGCCCGGATTCGCGCTGGTGGCTAACGGATAATCTCGCGGGGTAATAGAAGCTTTGCCGCCGGTGAGCTAGAAGTCACTCCGGTGACTCACCGCCGCACCCTTCTGCTTTGCGGCTGGAACGGATAGGCACGCCGGTGATCGCCGTCGCTCGGTCTTGCGCCACGTGTCTGCACCTTTCCACCGCATCGCCGCGACTTACCCTCACTCTCCGTTGATCGCCGGAGCAATTGCCACGGTGCTAGCCACCCAGCCACTGCGCCAGTAACCTTTTCCTCCTCCGACCGCCGCGCGTTATCGCTCGATTCACCGGCTACCGCCCCCGGAGTCTATAAATTGAGAGCACCATCGACTTCGTTACGTATTCGAACAGCTAGCGCACCCGTCTGCACCTCAAATCCTCCACCAGAAAGCTTCAATTCGAGATTTCCCCCAAAACGATCAGGAACTCCGCACCGCTAGACCTCGCCGTGGCCAGCCCTCCACAGGTCAGTCCATGACCTCTGCTTCCCCATTTGAGTGCTCTCTTATGTCTACGATGCTTGTCGACCCACACAATTGCGCTAGGAGCCCTCTGGTCGTCGGAAACACGACTGTCTAGCCGCACTGCTCACGGTCACCGTGGCCAGAGCAAACCTATTGGCCATAGATGAAATTGGGTTGGGGGAAAGGGTTGGGATGGGTCCTATTTCGTGTCCGCCGCTCGGGGCCGCCAGTCTTGGCCTCCTTCGGCCGGTCCAGACAGCATAGCGGAGCTCGGCTGCGCGCGACGCCGTCGGGGACCTCGCCTCGCGAAGGAATAGAAGACCGAGGGCTTTTCTGCAATCTATCAGAGACACAGTGAAACAGTGGAAGAACATGTTTTCAGTTAGCCGAAAACCCAAGGCCCTTTCCGCAAAACAACCAGCACGCGCGAGCGCGGGCGCGCTTCTGTCCACTGTTGGGTCGTCTGGGCTTAAATCATCCCAATACTATTCACAAGGTTCTCCTTTTCTTTTTATTCCAGAGCTAAAACAATTATAGAAAATTGTAAAAATCCCAAAATTGTCAAACAAATTTTCCTAGACTTCTTATTTTCCATAGTATTTAATAAAAATAATTTCATGATTTTTAGATTAAATAAGGAATTTTGGGGAATTTAAAATAGCCTAAAACATTAGTTCTGGATTTTTAGAAAACAAATGGTAATTCCAAAAATGTCCAAACTTTTTATATGAGCTCTACACATTAGTTAGAAGCCATGGGTAGAATTTGGTTTGATTTGGACCTTGTTTGATACTTAGAACCCAAAACCCCCACCCCTGCCCTTTGAACTCCTTTACTGACTCCGGAAACCCTAAGTTCTCGGAGTTCCGTGAAGGAAAATTGTATTCAAGACCTTAGATAATAAATTCTTATTATCTTTGCACTCTCATGAGCATTACATGGCATTCATTCTTATATACATATATATGGTTATGTTTAGAAAACGAAGAAGAGATCGAAGTGACCGAAGAGAAGACACCACCACCTTTGGAATCTCAGGCAGGGACTTGTCTCTACTTTGACATCTGCGGGCCCGAGCCTGACTCATCTACTAACGAAGGCAAGCCCCGGTGCATTTGCCACCCTCCTTGATGTTTTTAAATCTTTCTCACTTGCTTGTTGCATTAGCTGATGGGAGTTGAATGCTTAAACAATTCCTGCATTACCTTCACAAAAGGTTTTGTTGGGGGCCTTCGGCTTCCGAAGGTCCTCAAAAACAGGATTTAACAGTGTTTCTGGAGTATAATCTGTGAACAGGTATCTTCGGACTCGAGTCGATATCACAGTAGGAGAAGCCCAAAGTAATACGAAGGTTGATTCAATGCCGAAGATGTGAGCGGGGGAGCTTCGGCGTGGTAGCGGAAAAAGAAACCGACTTAAAGGTGAAAAGGCTATTCGGACCTTGGTGGATTACTATAGAATTACTATCAAATGTAATGGGCATGAATGTAATTTTACATGGGCTGCGTCCCACGCCTATAAATAGGTGAACAGTACTCCCGTACTGTTCACGCTGACTTGGCATTTGCTTTTGCGTCACATTTGTATTTTCATCTCCTTCCAAGCCGAAGGTACCTTTGTAATTGAATGTCATTTCTATTTCTTCATAATAATAATGTAAAAATAAGTTGTTAATAACATATGATTGCCTATGTTATTCTTTATATTTCATATGGTTCATTCTTCTTCTTCGTATGTTGTGTTTATGAAGGTACATCCTTCATAACCTTCGTCCGAAAGCCATTATATCCTAAGGGAAATAATGCTTCGAAGGACGAAGGACTTTACCGTTTGACATTTTCTGTGTTGCCTTGTTCTTAAGCCGAAGCATTTGAGAACAAGTCACCAACATTGGCGCCCACCTCCGGTGAACTCACTACCACCCTTTGAGTTTTTAACACCTTCGGCGATCATAAACCTTCGCTATGGCGCCGAAGAAAGCTTCAGCAACTGGGGCTGCACCTCTGCAACCACTGGACCCCAATCAGGAGACTCTCTCTCTTCAGGAGGCCCGAAGCCAGAAGAGGAAGGCTGTCAGCCCGACACCGCAAGAGGATGAGCTAGACCAGGAGATCAGAAACATGGAGATGCTTCATCAACAGGTGCAGAGGAAGAAGGAAAAGATGGCTAGGCTAGCTGAACTGCAAAGGCAGATAGACGAAGCTTCTGAAGAAGTTCGCCATCTTACTCACGATGAGCAGAACCGAAGGCCTCAGAACCAAAACCTTCATTAGGAGGGTTTCCTCAACGAAGATGACTGGTATGACAATTTCCATCATGGAAATTTTGTTTTTGATGATGCTTCTCCTCTGTCCGCTGAGCTGCAGGCTACACCTTGGCCTCCGTCCTACAAGCCGCCCCAGCTTCCCATATTCGACGGCCATTCAGACCCGAAGCAGTTTTTGATGAGCTACGAAGCAACAGTATCTTCGTATGGTGGCAATGCTGCAGTCATGGCAAAGTCTTTCGTTATGGCTGTCAGGAGTGTTGCTCAAACCTGGTATTCCTCCCTTCGACCAGGAACGATCACTTCATGGCAAAAACTGAAGGACATGTTGTTAACCAGCTTCCAAGGGTTTCAGACGAAGCCGGTCACTGCTCAGGCCCTGTTCCAGTGCACTCAGGATCACAAAGAATACCTTCAGGCGTATGTCAGAAGGTTCTTGCGTTTGAGGGCGCAGGCACCAACGGTGCCCAACGAAATTATCATTGAGGCCATGATCAAGGGACTTTGGCCTGGACCTTCAGCTCAGTACTTTGCCAGGAAGCCTCCTCAAACTTTGGAGAAGCTGCTTCAGAAGATGGACGAGTATATTCGTGCCGACAATGATTTTCGCCAAAGAAGGGAGGAGGCTTTCAGGTTTTCTGAAATGACCAGGGGCTTCGGAGGAAGATTCTATCCGAGGCACGTCAGGTCAATTCACAACTCTACTCAAAATGATGATAAGGGGAGTCAGCAGCACAGGCCGCAGTGCTCCTCACAGGCTTCGGGGGCAACAGCAAAGCTTCTTCAGGCCACCAGCTCCAAGAGGCAGAGGCGCCATGGGCTTCGGCGGAAAATTTGGAGATCAACCAAGGAGAATATTTTGCTTGTTCTGTGGTGAAAACAAGGGCCATACCACCAGGATGTGCCATGTTACCATCCAGAAGCAAAAGGAGATAGCCGAAGCTGCAGCACAACAAGCTCAGCCGAAGCAGGTCATGCATACTGCTTCGTACCATTCGCCTTACATCCCAGAATACGTAGGCAATCACCCTGCAGTTTCTGTTGCTTCGGCGAGTCAACCCCAAGCTTCCTGGCAACAGCCTCCGCCTCCACCACCGCTGCAACAAGGTCAACAGCCAGAAGGGGGCCAATATGCTCCACATCGAAGGGACTTCAGAGACCAATCCGAAGCTCGCACAGTCAATAGCACTGTGCCAGAGTCGAAGCACATCTATTGACAAATATCCTACCTTGACAGCAATCTTTTCCATTTGGTTTTATTTTCCGTGTAATAAAGGACACTTTTTAAATTTCAAGTGATAGTTTTGTTGTTTGCCACAAGGAAAACATATCTTCTACACAGGCTTAAATTGTCGGAGCTTGAAAATTTGCAATAGCAAGGAGGACCTTCGGATTATTAAATTCTTCGAAGCAACAAAAAGTCATTCCAAAAGGAGCGCAGTGTAAGTTTTTTGCTCCAAAGTCGTTCCTAAGGGAATGCAGAGCTTACAGCGAAAAGTCAACGCTGATTCCGCTGAAGTAAAAGGCGAAGAAGCTCCTAAGGGAGGCTTACAGCGAAAAGTCAACGCTGATTCAAAAAGATTATGTATTTTATTGCAGGGATGTGTGTGTAGCTTCGGAACGAATACCTTTTCTCATAGCATAACATCATCACATCATTTTGCATAGCATAAGCATCATACATCATTCTGCATATGGCACAAGAAGGGGATACAATATTGATCTTCGGAATGTAGCTTCGGAAAATATTTTCACGAAGTTTGGATGTTCTTCATCAGAACACTATGGGTATTGTTGCGATAAATGAAAATTCTTCTTCACGAAGCATGAAAAGAAGGGAAGGTGTTTTTTCGTCAAAGACTCAAAAACGGTACGTATGTAAAATTTCATGCATCGTAAAGAATTGAATCATAAAAAACAAGTTTATTACATTCAGGGTTACAAGATATTACACATATTACATTTCAGAAGTTTTTACAGTAGCACCTAGTCTTCCCTAAGTACTACTTCTGCAGCTTCGTTCAGGAGTTGATTGACAACTTGATCCATGATAGCTTCGGCCATCTGTTTAATTTCATCGTCATCTTTCGGGGGAGGACCCAGAGAAGCTTTAGTAGGATCTGAGGGATGACAGGATACAGCTACATTGCTATTACAAATTGCGAACGAAGTTTAAAATTAAAAATTACAACACAATAAAAAACCACTAGTTAATACCTATTTGCCCTTCGGGCTCCACGCTCTTCTCAGCAGCCTCTGCTACTTTTCTAGCGTCGTGGATGCCCTTTTCGCTTTTTTGGATAATTTCTCGGGCCATTTCTCGGCCACCATTGTTCCAGACATCGGTAAAAAATTTTCCTCCAACCATGCTAGCTTCGGCTGAAGGATCCTTTGTATCTTCGAAGGGCAAGGTAGCTTCGGATTGCGCTAAAATCTTTACATGCTCGCAGCCCTTTTTCTCCAAAATGGTGGCAATTCCCCTGGCACCCGAAAAAGCACATATATCTCCGCGGCTATTTAAAATTTCTTTGAAGGCCTCAGCTTCGTGGCTAATCCATTCAATGGGGCTTCGGGGTTGCCTCTCGTAAAGTTTTCCTCACTCGAAAATGCGCCAACGCTGGCGAAGCTAGTTTTCATTTTCTTAACACATTCAATAGATTTGTTATAGCATCTCTTCTTGGACGCACGAAGCTCTTCAACAGTTCCTTCTAAATGATTTGCCCATTGGTCGCTAAGTTCTCGCTTTGTTTCTTCAAGTATGCGTTCTTCTCTAGCTCTGGCTAGTTGTTTTCGAAGATCTTCAATTTCACGTTTCTGAGCTTCAGCTTGACCTTTAAAAGTAGCTTCGTCTTCTTTTATTCTGCTATCAATGAATGCAATATTTTGTCTTTTTCGAGACCTTCCTTCCGTAGTTCAATTACTTCGGAACGAAGATTGCTCAGGGCCATCACACATCCTTCATCTTCGGCATCTTTTTGGGCCCTGAGGGCATTGCTAAGTATAAGGCCCTGCAAAGAAGAATGTGTGTGTGTTAATAAATCTAAGCAAATGAAAATTTTTTGTTTTCAAGAAACATGCGAAGATCTCAAATTTTGTACCTTTAAACTATTATACGCCAAGCTGTCGGCCAACTCGTCTTTCGACAGCACCGAGAGTCCGTCTTCTAGTGTTGGGAATCCGAAGCTCTTGCTCATCTTCCGGCAGACAGAAATCTCCTTGCTGTCAGGGAGACAGTATAAGAAATCTTCTTCTCCGCTGCCGTTGAATATCAATGCCCCCTTTGGATATTTTAGTTTTTGGGCGTAAAACTGGGCCTCTTGCTTTTCTTTTTTAGACAACTTTTTCCCCGAAGCATGTCGGACAATATAATCAGGGACTTTGGGGGATGCTTCGGGGCAGCAGCACTGATTTCTTCAACAAGAATTGGCTCTGTCACTTTTTCTTCCTCGGTTTCCAGGGATTTTACCTTCGTGGGCTCCGAAGGACCAGCTTCAGCTTCAGTTTCTTGCTCTGGAGCTTTAGTATCAAAAATCTCAGTTTTCGCTTCGGAGGTTTCAACAGTCTTCTTCGGAGTTGTGCTTGAGGACTTAATTGTTTCTAGAACATCTAGCACGTTGACCATTCTTTTTCTTTTTGGAGTCACCGCTGGCCCCTTTTTGATTTTGTTGTGTCAACATTTGCTGAAGGACTTAAAACTTCTGATATTTTTGATCCCTCAGCTGATCCTTTTGTTTCTTCCATTTTTCTGTTAATTGCGCTTCGGCCATTTCTTTGGTTTCTGATAATGAAATCTTTGGTTCTTCCAATTCCATCTTTGTTGGCGCTTCGGCCATTTCTGCGACTTCTGGCAGCAAGGTTTGTTTGGTTGGCTTTTCAGCTTCAGTGGCCGAAGAAGTTTCTCCGGTGAACTCAGGCACCGAAGCTGGTTCAATATAGCGTGGCCGATGTGTGAGACCTTTATCCTCTTTCTTTTCGGTTCTGGCTCGCTAGGAGCAGTTGCAGCTTCTTCTTTCGCAGAGGTTGTGTTTTTTCTTTTCTGCCCTCGAATGGGATAACGATAGTCAGGGTAGACGAACCCGATTGCATCAAACACCCGGTTCAGCCTTTTCTTTTTTCGGCCTCGAAGGCTGCTGACAGTGCAGTATCTTCGGCTTTCGAATAAGCCCCAAGCAGTTCATCACTTAAATTTTCAATACTCTTTAACCAGTCATCATCTGGCTCAACGAATTTATCTCCGAACTTGAAAGTATACTTCAGCCTGATAAGTCCACCTTCGTCGGCCTCCTTTATGGTTTCTTGTGGCATTTCCCATTTCTCCGCGAGCGGCCATACTCTGAAGGCAATATGTTCTTGTACCAAATCTCTTGTTCCAATAAAAGAACAAATAACTCCGAAGGCTCTCCGGCATTCTTCGGCAGCATCATTCATTTCAACCTTCGGCTTTCGCAGGCCGAAGCTTTGCCAAATAGGGCGCATAATTATACCTTTAATATCTTCCCGTACTGCCAGGTCATTCTTCATATAAAACCATTCTGTCATCCAGTCGCCGGGCCATCTCTTCCGAAAGGTTGGTACGGGACAGCTTGACCCAGACCGAGAAACGAAAACTGTAGCAGCCAAAATTATTGTGATACTTTTCCTTACCCCAGGGTTTTGTCTCGTATGATAATTCGTGTATGTTGCAGAAACTTTTCGCATCAGGTTCCAGACCTTGGCTTCTCACGGCCCACACGAAGATATTCAGCCTTATAATTGCTTCGGGGGTAAGTTGATGAAGATAGATTTCAAACATTTTCAGTACTTCTACGACAAAGCTGCTCAGGGGAAACCGTAGTCCAGCTTTCAAAAAGCTTCAGAACACTATGACTTCATTTCCTCAGGGGTCGGGCAAGTTTTCTCTCCTTCGTCAACCCTCACAATGGATAAATCCCGGAAGTATCTTCCCCTCATGTTGACAAAATGATTTTCTTTGATACCTGACTTGCCAAAAACTGAATGGCTTGGTCGCCAGGGGCGATCTTCGGAGTCTTCACCACCACTATCCACATCATAACTGTCGCTGTCATCAGTATCTTCAGACAAATCTTCTAAAATCTCTTTGGTGATTTTTTCTGTGTTGGTTTTCGACATTGCTATAAGAAACCCTAGGTTCTTCTCTTCAGAGAGACTCAGCTTCATCTCGGGACCAACCTTCTTATCTTCAGACATCTTCGGAAACACTAAGAAAACTGTTTTCAACGCCGAAGCTTAAAACTTAAAAAGATAAGCAAATCTTGGTGCGCAAGAGCTAAAAATTGAGTGAGCGAGAACAGATGGCAAGAGAGCATGCCAAATGAGCTCGCGGTATGCTCTTATTTATACGCCCAGTCCGTTAAAAATTGAAAGACCCCGCCTGTCAGTGAATATTGCTATTCTAGCAAAGGGAAGGTGTTTTTTCGGACCTTCGGCTTAAAGCCTTCGTCCATGTCGCAATCTAAATTTATTATTTTAACAAATTAATATTGCGAGAGGCTACTGTTAGGGGCCTTCGGCTTCCGAAGGTCCTCAAAAACAGGATTTAACAGTGTTTCTGGAGTATAATCTGTGAACAGGTATCTTCGGACTCGAGTCGATATCACAGTAGGAGAAGCCCAAAGTAATACGAAGGTTGATTCAATGCCGAAGATGTGAGCGGGGGAGCTTCGGCGTGGTAGCGGAAAAAGAAACTGACTTAAAGGTGAAAAGGCTATTCGGACCTCGGTGGATTACTATAGAATTACTATCAAATGTAATGGGCATGAATGTAATTTTACATGGGCTGCGTCCCATGCCTATAAATAGGTGAACAGTACTCCCGTACTGTTCACGCTGACTTGGCATTTGCTTTTGCGTCACATTTGTATTTTCATCTCCTTCCAAGCCGAAGGTACCTTTGTAATTGAATGTCATTTCTATTTCTTCATAATAATAATGTAAAAATAAGTTGTTAATAACATATGATTGCCTATGTTATTCTTTATATTTCATATGGTTCATTCTTCTTCTTCGTATGTTGTGTTTATGAAGGTACATCCTTCATAACCTTCGTCCGAAAGCCATTATATCCTAAGGGAAATAATGCTTCGAAGGACGAAGGACTTTACCGTTTGACATTTTCTGTGTTGCCTTGTTCTTAAGCCGAAGCATTTGAGAACAAGTCACCAACAGGTTTTTACTATGCTTAGTATTGCTCTAGCAAAACAAAAGGTTTTGATTTACAAAAGATGATTGGCAAAGTGGGAAGGATGTTTTTGAAAATAAAACTTGATGGTGGATCCATCATGGCCGTGATGGGTTCAACATCGGAAAAGATGTACCTCTGCCAGGTACCAAGTTTTTGGGTTTAAATAATTAAGCTGAGACCGGGCGGGTGCTTGCACGAGAAGAGAGTCTCGGTGTAGTGTCTCCGTCTGAGTCGATTAAGGACCGTGTCGATGTAGGCTTGATGACCGAGGACCCTTTAACTGGTCACATGCCTCGTCATGGGGTAAGCCTTGCCTCGGGCAGACTAAGGCCAGAATAAGATAACACGAAATGGGCGTGGAGCGGTGGCGAGAGTAGCGTGTACCCTCCGTAGCAAGAGGCTGGACGGTGGTGTATCTGTGCTCTCGGTTTGCGTGAACCTGATCTAGTCTTAAGAACCCCGGTGGCGGGTTGACATATGCAAGGGTTAAGTGCTACATATGTCGTGTGATTGGAGATCCTCAGCTGAGTATAAATGATTCGGATCGTCGTACCTTCGCGGTTATGAAGACTTGGTCACTGACCTATACGTAGAATTCCACTAAAGATAAAGGATGGATTAAGAAATTGGCTAGTTTAGGAAAAGTGCTTGAACCAGGGTAGCAAGAACTCTAGATATAGGTAAGTTTACCTAACTTGACAATAAAACTGGATTTTTAAGGATCCACTTTTAGTAAGCATTTATGCAAAACAGAGTCTTTGATCTTGAGATACCTTACCTTGACTCCCTTATAACCAGCATACCCTTGAGAGTCTTTTCTTTAGTCGGGTAAGACTTGCTGAGTAATTCCATACTCAGGGTTTATTCCCCCGTTGTTTTAGGTGAGGAAGCAGCAAATTTTTGTTGCTTTTGTACCAAGGTGGTTCCAATGAAGAAAAACAAGAATGAAGCTGCGGGAGGACATGGTCCTCCATAAAAACTTTTGTGTAAAAACTTTTGGGGAGGAGTCTTTGCCTCCCTTGGTATTGTAATAATACTACTCAACACTCATTTTATAACTCTCTGTAATAAGTAACTTGATCTTACTTTCTAAATAAATGTAAGTTTATGTAATCGCTTCCGCATTTCTATATCTCCGATGTTCTGTAATGTCTGCAAGACGAGTGGAACGTTCCTGGAAAGGTAAGAAAGAAGATATCGAACTTGTCAAGTGATTCAGGAACATCTACAGGGTTGTCTGATGTCTGTTGGACAAGGACAACTGTAGGTGGGCCTAATGACTTGGGAGGTTCCGTCACAGCTGGTATCGGAGCGAAGCCCTTCTCTGCAGATATATGAGGCATTTTCAAAAGGATTTTCAAAAAACTTACCTAGAAAGATTTCTTCCATTCTTATCCCTCATAATTGAAGAATCTATATGAAAGACCAGATAGGAGGAGTGCAATGTATAGAAGGTATGAATCAACTAAGGTTGGTTCTGTAATTATACATGCATCATGCTAAGAACCATACTAATAAAATTTTTCCCCCTTAGAGAAATGCCGCCGCGCACGAGGAAAACCGCGCGCAAGTCAACTGGTCCAATTGGTGTACCTCGTCACCAACTTGCTCCATGACACGAGGATAGTAGTAGTGGAAGCAACGATCCGACTGGGGATCTTGAAGCCTGAGTAAATCAGCTTCAAGCGGAGCTTCAACGCAGGACGAACATATGGGTCGCGGATGGCGATAGAATAAATGAATTAAGAAGTCACATCCGCCGTCTGCAGGATCAGCTTGCTGATCGGGATTTAGCGCTCGATTGGGCGGTTCAGTCTCGTTCAGTGGCCTGGGCTAAGGAAGCAAAGGCTCGAGCCCGAGTCGAAGAACTTAGCTCTGCCATTGACAACCTGCAGGCGTATTGCAATACCCTACATGAGGAAGTCCATGTACTGTATTCGCAACTACACCCCAGTGCACCTGCGGATCCTGTCGGGTCGGAAGCCGG
>JAOPSE010000001.1:190614716-190779065 GCA_029449295.1 Zea luxurians
GTAGATATATAGGCATTTAAAGCCTAAAGCATGGTCTCTGGAAAAAAGGAGATACTCAAGCATAAAGGTTGGTTACCTTTATTTCATTCTACCTTAATAATCTGAAACGAGACGAAAGACGAGAAGAGATTGACAGCATCATGAGGAGTGGAGAATTGAAACAGGGGTGGACAGGACAAAGCAGAAGCACCGACCGTCGTGGGTGCCGGATCTGGTGTGGGCCTTCGGCACGACGCCATAGTCATCGCCGCCGTTGTCCTTGTCCTCCTCGGCGGCACTGTTCTACCCCTTTTGGCTCTTGTCCACCCCAGCAGCAGCATCGGATGCCTGCTCACAGACCCCCTCGACCTCTCCACTCGCCACCGAATCACCGTCCCTATTGGGCTGGGTCCCATGTTCCCAGATTAGCACGGGGACGAATGAGATCACCACCATGGATCTCGGCTATGGGGCACGCCCGGTGAAGATGTGAAGTTTGGTCAGATTGGAGCGAAATTTCAGGGGGACGGAGGCGGTTTCGGTCAATATGACTAGATGCTTGGTTGGGTTTGGTCGAACCAGACTTACTAGGTTGGCTAGGGCTTTATTTAGTTATTAGGAGCCTAGGGCTCTTAATACATAAACTCTATATATATATATATATATATATATATATATATATATATATATATATATATATATATAATATATATATATATATATATATATATATATATATATAAAGTGAAGGGGTGTGGTGAAAAGGTGCGTCCCTTTGCGGGATAATCGTCGCACCCATTTGGGAATTGAACACATGTATATAGGTATGTGCCCGTGCGTTGTCACTGTAGTTAAAAAAATACTAGTCCCTCCATCCCTTAATAAAATAAGACGTGCATGTTTTTTATAAAAGTCCATATTTTAAAACTTGACCAATATTTCAACAAAAACATATTTTTAGTGTATGTATGTTATATTACTTGAATTTATATTCAAGAATACTTTAATATGATGCTTAATTATATTTGTAGATGTCATATTTTAAAGAAATTAATGCCTTAGTTTATGAGATGGAGGGAGTATAAAATATAGATACAAAACGACACAAATTTCACTATGATATATAAAATCCGCAAAATATCACTGTATCACTAATAGTGTGTTTGGTTTGAGGAATAAAGTGATCCATCTTCTTCTCACTTCCTCACTTTTTTTATTTGGTTTGTGGAATAGAATGGGTTGATCCATCACCACCCCATTCCTCATAAGCTAAAAATTAGTATACACATGAGGAGTTGATTGATTCCACCAAAATTGATGGAATGAATTTATGATGCATCATCTCATGAAGCATAGAGTGACTCCACAAACCAAACACACCATAATATTATATTGACAATGTAAATATGTAATAATATTATAAATACGTCGACTCAAATATAATGAAATGATGTCGAACAAACATTATAATATTACACAAATTATTTCTAAAGGATCAATATAAAATTTTAAATGATAGATAAATATATCAACAACCGTACACTAATCTGTTGAATGATAGGCAAGTATAAAGCTCAAAACAAACAACGTATTGCTTCTCCAATAAACCAAATGTCCAAATCAAATCACTAAACCCATCCAAGACCCAAAACTTTAGACAACAGATAACTATATATATTGTACACATTCCTCAGCACCGGTGACGAGAATTACAACATGAGGGAGATATAAGACGTGTTAACATAAATAGACGACAACACTAATATTCAAGCCCTAAGAGTCCTACTTCTCATGTTTGGGAGTTGTCGACGGTGACCGGTGAAGCTCCCTCAATAGTTTCATTTTGACATTGTTTTGGACTGGCGTGTGCCTTCAACACAAACTGCTTCCACATGTCCAGAATGGATGGATAATTTTAGCCTCAAACCACTTATAGGAGACAATAAATCAATTGCTTGATAATATTGCCAAGTTGCTATATTCAGGCAACAGAGCCTCGGTTATTGTTGGGTGCTTAAGAGCGGCCCTTGTTGGTGGTCTGTTTGACTCCTAGATTTTTTTCCATAAAAATAGTTCTTCACAAAAATGATAGGGACCTAAATAAAATTTAGTTAAAAAACAAATAGAAATAGGGTTCGATCCTAATCCGATATGATCCTTAAATCTTATAGTGTAAAATTTAGAACTCATTGTCACCCATACGTATACATCAGTAATTGTTAAATACTAATATTTTAATAACGAGAGCATAAAACGACAAATATTGACTCCATAGCAAGGCACAAACATACACCTATCTGAGAGCACCTAGAGGGGGGTGAATAGGTGATCCTGTAAAATTCAACTCTAAATAGCCACAAAACTTGGTTATAGAAATGTTAGTGCGACTAAGTAGTTGAGAAGCGAGTTCTTGTGGGCAAGACAATCACAAAGAGATCAACACAAGAGACACGCGATTTTATCCCGTGGTTCAGCCAAGTAACACTTTCCTACTTCCACGTTGTGGCATCCCAATGGACGAGGGTTGCACTCAACCCCTTTCAAGTGATCCAATGATCAACTTGAATACCACGACTTTTCTTTGCTTATCTCTTTTTCTCGTTTACGAGGAATCTCCACAAGTTGGAGTCTCTCGCCCTTACAACAAAGATCACAATGAAAGCACAAGAGTAAGGTTGGGAAGCAACACACACAAATCCACAGCAACACACACGCACACAAGCCAAGACTTGAGCTCAAAATGAAGCACAACGAGTTCACAGCTAGAACGGAGCTCAAATCACTAACACAATCGATCAAGTGCCCGGAGACGGAGTGTGGGAGACTTTGAATGCTTAGTGAATGCTTGGGTGACTCCTCCATGCGCCTAGGGGTCCCTTTTATAGCCCCAAGGCAGCTAGGAGCCGTTGGAGATCAACAAGAAAGGCCAAAGTTGCTTTCTGTCGGGTGACGCACCGGACAGTCCGGTGCGCCACCGGACAGTCACTGTAGCATGTCTGGTGCGGATCTCCTTCCTATTCTGGCGCAGACAACCGTTGCAGATTTGTGGTAGTTGGCACACCGGACACTGTCCGGTGCACATCGGACAGTCTGATGCCCCCTGCCGACCGTTGGCGCTACCACGCGTCGCCTACGGATTGCGCGGCCAACCGTTGTGCAGTCGACCGTTGGCTCACCGGACAGTCCGATGCACCACCGGACAGTCCGGTGAATTTTAGCCGTACGCCGCTGATCCTTTTCTCGAGAGCGACGACTTCGCCGCGGACGACTCACCGGACAGTCCGGTGTGCCACCGGACAGTCCGGTGAATTATAGTCGTACGCCGCTGTCAAGTCCCGAGAGCGGCCAGTTCACCTTGGACTCGCCTGGCGCACCGGACAGTCCGGTGCACCCAGACCGAGCAGTACACAACCAACTCTTTTCCAATTCCTTTTCTCCTATTTCTAGCACTTAGACAAAATATGTTAGTACTCAAAACAATGTACTAACTCTAGAAACGTACCTTGTTACATGATCTGCACTTCTTGCTTGTTTGGCACATAATCAACTCACTTAATATGTGTTGGACACTTAATCACCAAAACATTATAGAAATGACCCAAGGGCACATTTCCCTTTCAATCTCCCCCTTTTTGGTGATTTATGCCAACACATCAAAAAGCAACACAAATAAGTGCAACATTGATGCAAAATTGTTTTTGACTCTAATTTGGCATATTTGGATCATTCTTTGCCACCACTTGGTTTGTTTTTGCAAATCAAATTCATTTTCCTATCTCTAAGTCAAACACACTTGTTTAGGCACAAAGAGAGATATTCCAATGGAAAAATTGATCGAGTGCCAAAAACTCCTCTTTTTCCCATAATCATAAATTCTCCCCCACAAGAGACAGAATTGCGCAATAAGAGCATTTTGGTCAAATCAAAATTCTAACTCTACTATTTTCAAAATTCTCAAGTGGTAGCTGATCCATTTGCTTTGGCCTTAATTTCTCCCCCTTTGGCATTAAGCACCAAAACGAGATCATTTTTGGCCCTTTAACCCCATTGCCTCACCAAAAATTGTCAATTAAGAGCAAAAGGCAATAAGAGCATAAGAATGAACTTGGAGGTGAGTACACTAATACCGGAGTGCAGTGGAAGTCTTTGCATGGTCCAAGTTCCCCTTTCCCTTTTAATGCACCTTTGAGACTACATCAAGTAACTCAAACACAAGGATTAGTCTCAAAGGGTCAAGTTGTAGCACTTCTCCGCCTAAATATGTGCATCATTCACACATAGACTTGTGAGGTCCGGGGATCCCTTGCACAACTTGAGCACCATCAATTAAGCAACAAATTGCATAAATGTATAAGTAACATGATCAAAGGGCATAGAACACATGTATGCTACAGATCAATCCAAGTTACGCGAATCTAAGACATTTAGCTCACTACGCAACCTGCAAAACCTTTTCTCATCTAAAGGCTTGGTGAAGATATCGGCTAGCTGGTTCTCGGTGTTAATGTGGTACACCTCGATATCCCCCTTTTGCTGGTGGTCTCTCAGGAAGTGATGCCGGATGTCTATGTGCTTAGTGCGGCCATGTTCAATAGGATTATCCGCCATGCGGATTGCACTCTCATTGTCACATAGGAGTGAGACTTTGCTCAGATTGTAGCCAAAGTCCCAGAGGGTTTGCCTCATCCAAAGTAGTTGCGCACAACACTGTCCTGCGGCAACATACTCAGCCTCAGCGGTGGATAGGGCAACAAATGTCTGTTTCTTTGAACTCCAAGACACCAGGGACCTTCCTAGGAATTGGCACGTCCCAGATGTACTCTTCCTATCAACCTTGCATCCAGCATAATCGGAGTCTGAATATCCAATTAAGTCAAAGGTAGACCCCTTTGGATACCAAATCCCGAAGCAAGCGTAGCAACTAAATATCTAAGAATCCGCTTAACGGCCACAAGGTGACACTCCCTTGGGTCGGATTGAAATCTAGCACACATGCATACGCTAAGCATAATATCCAGTCTACTAGCACATAAATAAAGTAATGACCCTATCATAGACCGGTATGCCTTATGATCAATGGACTTACCTCCTTTATTGAGGTTGACATGTCCGTCGGTTCCCATTGGTGTCTTCGCGGGCTTGGCGTCCTTCATCCCAAACCGCTTGAGAAGATCTTGAGTGTACTTCGTTTAGGAGATGAAGGTGCCATCCTTGAGTTGCTTCACTTGGAACCCAAGGAAGTAGTTCAACTCGCCCATCATCGACATCTCAAACTTTTGAGTCATCACCCTGCTAAACTCCTCACAAGACTTTTGGTTAGTAGAACCAAATATTATGTCATCGACATAAATTTGGTACACAAAAAGGTCACCATCACAGGTCTTAGTGAAAATAGTGGGATCGACTTTCCCAACCTTGAAAGCATTAGCAATTAAGAAATCTCTAAGGCATTCATACCATGCTCTTGGGGCTTGCTTAAGTCCATAGAGCGCCTTAGAGAGCTTACACACATGGTCGGGGTACCTTTCATCCTCAAAGCCAGGGGGATGTTCCACATATACCTCCTCCTTGATCGGCCCGTTGAGGAAAGCGCTCTTCACGTCCATTTGAAACAACCTGAAAGAATGGTGAGCGGCATAAGCTAACAATATTCGAATAGACTCTAGCCTAGCCACAGGAGCAAAAGTCTCCTCGAAATCCAAACCTGCAACTTGGGCATAACCTTTTGCCACAAGTCGAGCCTTGTTTCTTGTCACCACCACGTGCTCGTCTTGCTTGTTGCAGAACACCCACTTGGTTCCCACAACATTTTGCTTTGGACGTGGCACCAAGCTCCAAACTTCATTCCTCTTGAAGTTGTTGAGATCTTCCTGCATGGCCAACACCCAGTCCGGATCTTGCAAGGCCTCTTCTACCCTGAAAGGCTCAATAGAAGAGACAAACGAGTAATGCTCACAAAAGTTAGCTAGTATTGAGCGAGTAGTTACTCCATTGCTTATATCACCCAGAATCTGGTCGACGGGATGATTCCTTTGAATCGTCGCTCGGACTTGAGTTGGAGGGGCCCATGGTGCTTCTTCCTCCATAACTTGGTCTTCTTGTGCTCCCCCTTGATCATACGCCTCTTCTTGAGGAACATGTCCATCATCTTGAGTTGGGGGTGCACCATTGTTGATGAAGAAGGCTGATCTTGCTCTTGTTGTTCCTGTGGTCACACATCACCTATTGCCATCGTGCGTATTGCGGCTGTTGGAACATCATCTTCATCTACATCATCAAGATCAACTTGCTCTCTTGGAGAGCCATTAGTCTCATCAAATACAACGTCGCTAGAGACTTCAACCAAACCCGATGATTTGTTGAAGACTCTATATGCCCTTGTATTTGAGTCATACCCTAGTAAAAACCCTTCTACTGCCTTGAGAGCAAATTTAGAATTTCTACCTTTCTTCACTATAATGTAACATTTACTCCCAAATACACGAAAGTATGAGACGTTGGGTTTGTTACCGGTAAGAAGTTCATACGAGGTCTTCTTGAGGAGGCGATGAAGGTAGAACCGGTTTATGGCGTGGCAAGCTGTGTTCACAGCTTCCGACCAAAACCGCTCAGGTGTCTTGAATTCACCAAGCATCGTCCTCACCATGTCGATAAGCGTCCTATTCTTCCTCTCTACCACACCATTTTGCTGTGGTGTGTAGGGAGCAGAGAACTCGTGCTTGATGCCTTCCTCCTCAAGATAGTCCTCCACTTGCAGATTCTTGAACTCGGACCCATTGTCGCTTCTTATCTTTTTCACCTTGAGCTCAAATTTGTTTTGAGCCCTCCTAAGAAAGCGCTTTAGGGTCCCTTGGGTTTCTGATTTATCCTGCAAAAAGAACACCCAAGTGAAGCGAGGAAAAATCATCAACAATTACTAGACCATACTTACTTCCCCCGATGCTAAGGTAGACGATGGGTCCAAAGAGGTCTATATGTAGTAGCTCCAGTGGTCTTGATGTAGTCATCACATTCTTGTTGTGATGAGTGCTTCCCACCTGTTTTCCTGCCTGACAAGTTGCACAAGGTCTATCTTTTTCGAAAGTTACATTTGTTAGTCCTAACACATGTTCTCCCTTTAGAAGTTTGTGAAGGTTCTTCATCCCAACATGTGCTAGACGACGATGCCACAGCCAGCCCATGCTAGTATTAGCTATTAAGCATTGAAAGTTGCCTAGAGGGGGGGGGGTGAATAGGCAAGTTAATACTTTTTCAACAAAAACTAGAAGCAAACTGTGTAAAACTGAATTGATCTCGAAATTCACCCAGTTAACTTTGGAAATGAGATGTTCTAAATGATCCACAAGGTTCAAAGTAGTAGATCTGAGAAGGGCACTTCTCAAAATCCACACACCAAAAAGATATAAACAAATCTTTCACGGAATGGTGAGAGAACGAAGAACATGAATAAGCACAATGAACAAGAACACAAGAGACACAAGATTTATGCCAAGGTTCGGTCACACCACCAAGGTGCCCTACTTCCTCGTTGAGGCGTCCACAAAGAGCCGGGTCTCTTTAAACCCTAATCCTCCCTTTGCCGACCACAAAGGTCAAGCTCACACACTAATCTTTGCTCAAACGAGCGGGTAATACAAACTTTCCTGTGGTCTTCCACAAGATTTGGAGACTCACAAGAGACACCTAGTCGTCTAGGAGCTAGAAGCTCCAAGAGTAATGAATCCACAAAGAACTCGATGTAGTACCAAAGCTCGAATGAAGAAGAGCAAGAGAGATTTGGAGATGAAGCACAAAAATCGCAGCTCTCAAACTCACTCAAAGATTTCTCTCCAAAGATTTGAAATGGGAGAGGCAAGAGATGTGTGTGAGAGAGTGGGAGGTGTTCTTCAAGTTAGAAATGGAGTTTGGGTCATGCTCTTGTGTGGGGAGAGAGGTAGGAGTGAGTATATATAGGCGAGGCTTCAAAACTAGCCGTTGGGCTGATTTTGGCTGTGGAGGACCGGTTGAACCGCCCCTAGGACCGGTTCAACCACCTGGGACAGGCTGACAGTCAGTCTGCCAGTCCGGTTCAACCACCTGGGACAGGCTGACAGTCAGTCTGCCAGTCAGACTGGCAGACTACAGGTCAGACTGCAAAAACAGGTCCTGACACCGATTGAACCGCCCCTAGGGCCAGTTCAACCGCCTGGGGGTCAGACTGGCAGTCAGTCTGCCAGTTAGGAGGTCAGACCGGTCAGGTGACCCAAACACCGGTTGAACCTCCCCTAGGACCGGTTCAACCGGTTTTGACCAGTGAGGTCCGGGGAAAAAACCCTGGCTGAACTTTTCCTGGACCCCGGTTGAACCTCTCTGGACCCCGGTTGAACTTGCCTTGGACCCCGGTTGAACCTGCCTGGACCCCAGTTGAAGTTGAAGTTCAGCTGGAGTTGAGAAAGTTCAACTCAGCTGAAGTTCAGCTCAGCTGAAAAGCTCAGCTGCAGCTGAAGAAGCTCAACTCAGCTGAAGTTCAGCTCAGCTGCAGCTGAAGAAGCTCAACTCAGCTAAAGTTCAGCTCAGCTGAAAAGCTCATCTACAGTTGAAGAAGTTCAGCTGCTTTTCAACAAGAACACTCTAGGTTTCTCAAACCTAACCATGGTCTACCATAGAATGTTAAAGAGATTTTTGTTTTTCAAAAATAGCTTTTGAATATAGAGGCTTGAGCTTTAGCAAACACCAACCTTCTTTTTGGATCCCCCTTTATAGTACGACGATTCCTATACTCAAGTTAAACAAAATATAATTAAGTAAACTCCTTGAGTAATTGGCGTCTCATGTGTGATTTCTCCATGGCGTTGCTTCATAAGGATCACAAACATCTTTGTATCACCTTTTGAAGCAAACACAAATCAAACCCTGTGACTTGTACCATATCACCATATATGAGTTCAAATCATGGCTTCAAATCACCTTACTGATGCATCAACATGTTATAACTCTTCATAGCTGATTAGTTCATCGACTTAGTGCAAGTACTCTCTTCTTCACCTTAGCCATGGTACCTCGGTCCACAAGCCGTCGCTTGGCCTTCACCTTCGCTTAGTTCCTCGAAGCCCTTTCCTTGCTATCTTCACCCTATCAAGCCATTCTTGCGTCACATCATATTGAACATCCATTGATAGAATCATTTCTTCAATATTGTGAACCTTGCTTGAATGTATTCTAGATATAACTGTTAAGATTAATCAAGCTCTAGTTTGATTCTCATAGAAGCATATATGGACTGATAGTAATATGGTCAAGCCAATTCACGATTCCTCATATCTTATTCACCTTGGCTTGACCAATCCTCTTAATCACTTCATCCTCTATTCTGATCATATGTATGTAGTGATTTCTCAGGTCTTGTCCATATATTCAAACCAATATAGAGATCATATTATATCCATTTGCATTGTCTCATTGGTTATTTAACCTCGTGTTGAACCTTTGTTCACTGATCATTATACACTATTCAAGTATGTTCATCATACTGAATTTCCCGTTCAACACTTAGCAAACTCGTTAGACCTTTAAATGTGTTGTTATCCAAATAACCAAAACTCACAAAAGGGATGAATGCACTTTCAATCTCCGCCTTTTTGGTGATTAACAACACATTTAAAGCTTACATAAGATTTGATAAATAAGATTTTGAATCCTATAATATAATTTCCTCCCCCTAAATTTGTGCATTTCAGAAAATAACACTTTTGTACTCAAATGCCAAAAACACATATGTTGGGGACTTGTTCTCAAATGCTTCGAATTAAGAACAAGGCAACATAAAAAGTGTTAAATGATAAAGTCCTTCGTCCTTTGAAACATTATTTCCCTTCGGGATATAATATATTCCGGACGAAGGTCACAAATAACATATCTTCGTAAGCACAATAAACGATGATGAAGAGCTTATATGCAACATAAGAAGTAATATAAATATTTAAATATTATCATAATGTCATTTCTATTTTATTATCATAGAAAAATAGAAATGATTTCAGATTACAAGTGTACCTTCAGACTGCGGGAAGGCAAAAGTATAAGAATGACGCAAAAGCAAATGCCAAGTCCGCGTGAACAGTACGGGAGTACTGTTCATCTATTTATAGGCGTGGGACGCAGCCCATGTAAAATTACATTCATACCCATTACATTTGCTAATGACTTATGGGAATCTATTGAGACCTAAATAGTCTTTTCATCTTTAAGTCGGTTCCCCTTTCTGCTATCGCGACGAAGCTTTCTGCGCATAGCTTCGGCTGTGCACCATCCTTCGTATAGCTTAGTAATCAGCCCGTCCTTCATCTCAATCCCCCTTCGTCTGGCTTAGGCTTCGTTCTGACTGTATTCCATGTTCATAATCTGAGTCCGAAGATACCTGTTCATATAATTCACTTGGAAAACATTGTCAAATTATGTTTTTGAGGACCTTCGGAGGACGAAGGCCCCCAACAGTAGCCCCTCGCAATATCAATTTGTTAGTGATAAATTCAGATTGCGACATGGACGAAGGCCTTAAGCCGAAGGTCCGAAAAAACACCTTCCCTTTGCTAGAATAGCAAAAGTCACTGACATGCGGGACCACACTATTTCCGTCATGTCGAGTGTATAAATAGGAGCCCGCCACATTTGATTTGGCACGCTCTCTTTGCCATCTGTTTTGCCTGCTTATAAAGCTTTCTGCCCAAAAATATTTGTTTTCTTTCCTAGTTTTAAGCTTCGGAAGCGAGAAGTATGATTTCCGAAGGGATGTCTGAGGAGAAGAAGGCTAGTGTCGAGATGAAGCTAAGTCTCTCTGAAGAGAAGAACCTGGGCTTTCTTGAGGCAATGTCGAAGACCAATACAGAAAAGATCACCAAAGAGATTTTAGAAGGTTTATCTGAAGATACTGATGACAGCGACAATTATGATGTAGAAAGCGGCGGGGGAGAGTCCGAAGATCGACCATGGCGGCCAAGTCACTCGGTTTTCGGGAAAACCACTATTAAGCAGAGTCATATTGACAATATGAGGGGGAGATATTTTCGAGATGTATCTATTGTGAGGGCTGATGCTGGAGAAAAAACCTCTCCTACCACCGAAGAAAATGAGGTCGTGATCTTCCGAAGCTTTCTCAAGGCTGGGCTTCGGTTCCCCCTAAGCAGCTTCGTTGTCGAAGTCCTGAAGACATTTCAAATCTACCTCCACCAAATTACTCCCGAAGCTATCATAAGAATGGGAATCTTTGTCTGGGCTGTGAGAAGCCAAGGTTTAGAACCAAATGCTAAAAGCTTTTGCAAAATTCATGAGTTGGTATACGAGACGAAGCCCTGGGGGAAAGAACAATATCACAACAACTTTGGTTGTTACAGCTTCGGTGCCCGCTCCGGGTCAAGCTGCCCCGTGCCAACCTTTCGGAAGAGGTGGCCTGGTGCCTGGATGACAGAATGATTCTATGTAAAGAATGACTTGACAGCGCAGGAAGATGTTAAGAGTATCATTATGCGCCCTATCTGGCAACGCTTCGGACTCCGAAAGCCGAAGGTTGAAATGGATGAAGCGGCCGAAGAATGCCAAAGAGCCTTCGGTGTAATCTGCTCTTTTATTGGGACAAGGGATTTGGTCCAAGAGCATATTGCCTTCAGAGTTTGGCCACTTGCAGGAAAGTGGGAAATGCCGAAGGAGACCATCAAAGAGTCTGACGAAGGTGGACTGGTCAGACTAAAATACACATTCAAATACGGAGATAAGTTTGTTGAACCGGACGACGACTGGTTAAAAAGCATTGAAACCTTAAGTGACGAACTGCTTGGGGTATACTCGAAGGCCGAGAATACTGCATTATCAGCAGCCTTCGGAGGCCGAAAGAAGAAGAGGCTCAACCGGGTATTTGATGCAATCGGGTTTGTCTACCCTGACTACCATTATCCGGTGCCAGGCCGCAAAAGAAAAAATACTTCTCATGCAAAAGAAGTTGCCTCAGGTGCTTCTAGTGAGCCAGCGCCGCAAAGAAAAAAGATGAAGGTGCTCACCCACCGGGCACGTTTTATTGAGCCAGCCACAGTGCCTGAATTTATCGGTGAAGTCTCTTTGGCCACTGAAACTACAGAGCCAGCTCCAGTGCCGAAGATCGAAGAAAAAACTGAAGCACCTTCAGCAGAGAAGGCAGAAAAACCGAGAATTGAAGGACCAAAAATATTGGAAATCTTAAGTCCTTCAGCAAGTGTTGAGACAATAAAAAATCAAAAGGGCCCATCGGTGACCCCAAAAAGAAAAAGAATGGTGAACGTGCTAGATGTTTTGGAGACAATTAAGTCTTCAAGCATAACTCCGAAGAAGACTATTGAGACTTCGAAAACGGAAACTGAAATCTTTGCTGCTGAAGCTCCAAGGCAACAATCTGAAACTGATGAAGCTCCAAGGCAACAAGCTGGACCTTCAGAGCCCATGAAGGTAAAACCGTTGGAAACCGAGGAAGAAAAAATGATGGAGCCAATTTTAATTGAAGAGATCAGTACTGCTGCCCCCGAAGCATCCCCCAAAGTCCTTGATTATATTGTTCGACATGCTTCGGGGAAGAAGTTAACAGAAGAAGAAATTTTTGAAGCTAATCACTATGCAAAAGAATTGAAATATCCGAAGGGGGCACTAGTGTTCAATGGTACAAATGAAGAAGATTTCCTATACTGCCTCCCGGATAACAAAGAACTACTTGTCTGCCGGGAAATGGCCCGAAGCATGGGGTTTCCGAAGCTGGAGGCTGGCCTCTGCGCGATGACAAAGGACGATCTTGTGGACAGCCTTGCGTATAATAGCCTGAAGGTACGAGATCTGCGCATTTGGAAACTTCATGATTTGAAATCTATTGTTTTATTCTTATACTAACTTTTTACATATAGGGTTTAATACTAAGCAACGCGCTTAGAGCGCAAAAGAATGCCGAAGACGAGAGCTATGAAATTGCCTTCAACAACCTTCGAACAGAGGTTATCAAACTAAGGAACGAAGCCCTGGAAAAGGACAAAATTCTAGTTACATTGGTGGATAAAATAAAGGAGAACGAAGCTGCGTCTAAAGCACAAGTTGCAACTCAAAAGCACGAGATTGACGATCTTCGGAAGCAATTGGCCCGGGCGAAAGAAGAACGCATACTTGAAGAAACGAGGCGGGAATGTAGCGACCAATGGGCTAATCATTTGGAAGGAACCGTTGAAGAGCTTCGGTCTTCTAAGAAAAGGTGCTACGAAAAATCCATGGAATGTGTAAAGAAAATAAAAACCAGCTTCGCCAGTGTTGGCGCATTTTCGAGTGAAGAAGATTTTGTGAGAGGTAACCCAGAAGGACCGATCGAATGGATCAGCCACGAAGCTGAAGCCTTCGAAGAAATTCTAAACAGTCGTGGAGACATTTGCGCCTTCTCGGGTGCCAGGGGGATTGCTACTATACTGGAGAAAAAAGGCTGCGATCATGTTAAGGTTCTTGCATAATCCGAAGCCAGCTTATCCCCTGAAGATATTAAAGACCCCTCGGCCGAAGCTAGCCAGGCTGGTGGGAAATTTTTCACCGACGTCTGGGACAATGGTGGCCGAGAAATGGCCCGAGAAATTATTCAGAAAAGTGAGAAGGGCATTCACGACGCTAGAGAAGTAGCTAAGGCCGCTGACAAAAGCTCAGAGCCCGAAGGGCAAATAGGTATTAGCTAATGGTTTTTATCGTGTTGTAATTTTTGATTTTTAAACTTCGTTCGCAATTTGTAATAGCAATGTGGCCGTATCCTGTCCTCCTTCAGATCCTACTAAAGCGTCTCCGGGCCCTCACCCGAAAGGAGACGAAGAAATTAAAAGGATGGCTGAAGCTATCATGGATGAAGTTGTTAACCGACTCCTGAACGAAGCTGTAGAAGTTGTTTTGAGAGAAGATTAAGCACTATTGTAAAAACTTCTGAAGTGAAATATGTGTAACATTTTGTAACCCTGTGATATATTTGCTTTTAATGATTTGATTCTTTACGATGCATGAAACTTTACATACGTACCGTTTTTGAGCCTTCGGCGAAAAAACACCTTCCCTTCTTTTCATGCTTCGTGAAGATAGAAAAACTTTTATGCATCACAAGAATGCCCATAGTGTTCTGATGAAGAATATCCAAGCTTCGTGAAGACATTCTCTGAAGCTATATTCCGAAGATCAATATTGTATCCCCTTGTGACTTAGCACGATTTTCACTTTCTCAAAGCATCCTTCCGAAGGTTGATACTGTGTCCCCTTCTTTTGCCATATGCAACATGATGTATGATGCTTATGCTATGCAAAATGATGTGATGATGTTATGTTATGTAGATGACATTTGTCCGAAGATACACACATATCCCCGTAAAACACACAATATTTTTGTATCAGCGCTGACTTTTCGCTGTAAGCTCTGCATTCCCTTAGGAACGACTTTGGAGCTTCTTCGCCTTTTACTTAGGCGGTATCAGCGTTGACTTTTCGCTGTAAGCTCTGCATTCCCTTAGGAACGACTTTGGAGCTTCTTCGCCTTTTACTTAGGCAGTATCAGCGTTGACTTTTCGCTGTATGCTCTGCATTCCCTTTGGAACGACTTTGGAGCAGAAAACTTACACTGCGTTCCCTTTGGAACGGCTTTTTGTGACTTCAGCAAACTTACTCTGCGCTCCTTAGAACGACTTTTTGTTGCTTCGAAGGATTTTTGATAATTCGAAAGGTCCTCCTTGTTATCGCAAATCTTAAAGCTTCAGCAACTTAAGCCTGAGAAAATAAATTTTCCTTGTGGCAAACAACGAAACTATTACATGAAAACTGAAAAATGTTCTTTATTACACAGAAAATAGAACTAAATGGAAAAGACTGCTATCAAGGTAGGATATTTGTCAATAGATGTGCTTCGACTCTGGCACAGTGCTATTGACTGTGCGAGCTTCGGATTGTTCTCTGAGATCCCTTTGGTGTGGAGCATATTGGCTCCCTTCCGGCTGTTGGCCCTGTTGCAGCGGTGGTGGAGGCGGAGGCTGTTGCCAGGAAGCTTGAGGTTGACTCGCCGAAGCAACAGAAACTGCAGGGTGGTTGCCTACGTATTCTGGGATGTAAGGCGGATGGTACGAAGCAGTATGCATGACCTGCTTCGGCTGAGCTTGTTGTGCTGCAGCTTCGGCTATCTCCTTTTGCTTCTGGATGGTAACATGGCACATCCTGGTGGTATGGCCCTTGTTTTCACCACAGAACAAGCAAAATATTCTCCTTGGTTGATCTCCAAATCTTCCGCCGAAGCCCCTGGCGCCTCTGCCTCTTGGAGCTGGTGGCCGGAAGAAGCTTTGCTGTTGCCCCGAAGCCTGTGAGGAGCACTGCGGCCTGTGCTGCTGACTCCCCTTATCATCATTTTGAGTAGAGTTGTGGATTGACCTGACATGCCTCGGATAGAATCTTCCTCCGAAGCCCCTGGTCATTTCAGAAAACCTGAAAGCCTCCTCCCTTCTTTGGCGAAAATCATTGTCGGCACGAATATACTCGTCCATCTTCTGGAGCAGCTTCTCCAAAGTTTGAGGAGGCTTCCTAGCAAAGTACTGAGCTGAAGGTCCAGGCCGAAGTCCCTTGATCATGGCCTCAATGACAATTTCGTTGGGCACCGTTGGCGCCTGCACCCTCAAACGCAAGAACCTTCTGACATACGCCTGAAGGTATTCTTCGTGATCCTGAGTGCACTAGAACAAGGCTTGAGCAGTGATCGGCTTCGTCTGAAACCCTTGGAAGCTGGTTAACAACATGTCCTTCAGTTTTTGCCATGAAGTGATCGTTCCTGGTCGAAGGGAGGAATACCAGGTTTGAGCAACACTCCTGACAGCCATAACAAAAGACTTTGCCATGACTGCAGCATTGCCACCATACGAAGATACTGTTGCTTCGTAGCTCATCAAAAACTGCTTCGGGTCTGAATGGCCATCGAATATGGGAAGCTGGGGCGGCTTGTAGGACGGAGGCCAAGGTGTTGCCTGCAGCTCAGCGGACAGAGGAGAAGCATCATCGAAAACAAAATTTCCATGATGGAAATTGTCATACCAGTCATCTTCGTTGAAGAAACCCTCCTGATGAAGGTCTTTTTGTTGAGGCCTTCGGTTCTGCTCATCGTGAGTAAGATGGCGAACTTCTTCAGAAGCTTCGTCTATCTGCCTTTGCAGTTCAGCTAGCCTGGCCATCTTTTCCTTCTTCCTGTGCACCTGTTGATGAAGCATCTCCATATCTCTGATCTCTTGATCTAGCTCATCCTCTTGAGGCGTTGGGCTGACAGCCTTCCTCTTCTGGTTTCGGGCCTCCCGAAGAGAGAGAGTCTCCTGATTGGGGTCCAGCGGTTGCAGGGCTGCAGCCCCAGTTGCTGAAGCTTTCTTCGGCGCCATAGCGAAGGTTTATGGCTTCCGAAGGTGTTCAAAAACTCAAAGTGGAAGTGAGTTCACCGGAGGTGGGCGCCAATGTTGGGGACTTGTTCTCAAATGCTTCGGATTAAGAACAAGGCAACATAAAAAGTGTTAAATGATAAAGTCCTTCGTCCTTTGAAACATTATTTCCCTTCGGGATATAATATATTCCGGACGAAGGTCACAAATAACATATCTTCGTAAGCACAATAAACGATGATGAAGAGCTTATATGCAACATAAGAAGTAATATAAATATTTAAATATTATCATAATGTCATTTCTATTTTATTATCATAGAAAAATAGAAATGATTTCAGATTACAAGTGTACCTTCGGACTGCGGGAAGGCAAAAGTATAAGAATGACGCAAAAGCAAATGCCAAGTCCGCGTGAACAGTACGGGAGTACTGTTCATCTATTTATAGGCGTGGGACGCAGCCCATGTAAAATTACATTCATACCCATTACATTTGCTAATGACTTATGGGAATCTATTGAGACCTAAATAGTCTTTTCATCTTTAAGTCGGTTCCCCTTTCTGCTATCGCGACGAAGCTTTCTGCGCATAGCTTCGGCTGTGCACCATCCTTCGTATAGCTTAGTAATCAGCCCGTCCTTCATCTCAATCCCCCTTCGTCTGGCTTAGGCTTCGTTCTGACTGTATTCCATGTTCATAATCTGAGTCCGAAGATACCTGTTCATATAATTCACTTGGAAAACATTGTCAAATTATGTTTTTGAGGACCTTCGGAGGACGAAGGCCCCCAACAACATATTTGGGTCAAAGTATGGAGACACCTTATATCATACTATTCATGGGGTGCAGTGTGTCATAAAATAAACGTGATGCTCATGACATAGAATGCACTTATCAACTCCCACATCTTATGTTTTACTTATGATTCTCCCCCTTTTGTCAATTATTTCTCCCATTTTCAAAATTCTTCTAACACTTAGTTACATAGGACTAGAGGTAAGCTTTAATGCACAATTTCTCCCCCTTTGTCATAAATCTCCAAAAAGGATACAAAGGATATCAAGGGAAGAAATTTTGATTAAGCAAGATTTGAACACACTATCATGAAAAGGGTTCTTAGATGACACAAAAGTAATGTAGAAGTGACATGAAGTGATATACCTTTGTGTTTTACCTTTTTAAGAGGTTTCCAGACTTGTATTGGATTTAGAATTCATTTGCAAGCTCTTGTTGCCATAGTTGTGACATAGGTCCAAGATATCAAATGAATATTGTCATACTAAATCGAAGGTAGAACTCGATACTTGGAGTCTAGACGTCACCTAGTATTTTCTTAACACAACAAGAGGCAACATGAAAATTGCACAAGTATGGATTCTATAGCTAGTGATCATGTACGAAAATATCAATTTAAAAACACCAATTGATACAATTTGATAGATAAACAGATCACTAAATGCATATTACACTAAATTCTCCTCAAGTTTTATTGCACACATATATATGAATTCAATTGATACCTGTTGAGAGTACTTATTTGCAACTTAAAGTACCATTGGCATAAAAGGAGTATCAATTGAACATAATCATGCAACATAAGGAACATGTGCACTATTTAATCAATTAAGTTCTAAACAGGAGAATTTATAAGCCATGCTACTTTAGACATTTGCAATCCAAAAGGATGTGATACACATTTACCAATTTTAGATGACGTTGGAGTAGCATATACAAGAGAAACTCATTCTCTTATGAAATGTATAAAAGATACATTTATTGAAGAACAGAATCTTTGATACCCATCAAAATTTGTAGTGGAAGTGATTGTCTTTGCCCGAACATTCCTTTCTAATTTGAGACTACACACATAATAGACTTGAAAATGAAGTTAGTCTCAAAGATTCAAATTATAGACCATTCTCTCCCTAAATGTGTGCATACAAGTGATGAATATTTGTTTAGCTTATGCACTTGGACTTGTGAGGCCAGGAGAATAATTTCTACAATTTGAACCTTGGTACAAATAAAGTATGAAAATGTGAAATTGTACCAATTGAAGGAATTACTCATAATCAAAAGGTATACTAATAGACATGATATGCAATATTTTAAGCCAAGATTCTTGAGAAGTTAGCATGTTTGACTCATACCTTACTAAGATGACTTAAAACTAACTTATGACATCACCACAAGAGGTATTAATCAAATATCTAGAGATTCTTTAATCGTCACCACAAGTGCAACCTTATGGTGTGACTTAAGATATTGCATATACATGCACACACTAGCATGTAAGAGCCTAGATACACAAATGTAATACAATAGTTTATGGAGTGACACACCTTTGTTCCACGCCACATGGTGTCCATTATAATCATGAATTTCTATCTATATGATTATGTCACTACTTCTTCATTATTTTGTTTTCAGGATAGTTCAACTTCCTTCTTGATTCATTGTGATTTCTTTTCTCTTTATGATTCCATCCAACCAAGCGATCTTGAACTTCATTCATCTTTGCTTGGTTCGATCATGCTTGATATGAGACCCATTGAAACTCAATGATTGAAAGAACCAAGACTCTTATATTTGTAGATTTTGAATTCATCTTCAAAGAACTTGGAAGGACCTTGTTGAAACACTTAGAAAAGAAAGCATTAGAAACACAAGAGAGAGTTTCACAAATGATGATCCTTATATGTGGATGGCAAATGAACCATCATTATTGAAACCCAAAAGGATAGACTAAATTCTTTTAAATTAGTGCACACATATAGTTGATGTCAAAGTCATATGCACTATTGAACATTTTATATTGCAAGGAATTTAACATATACTATGATACATTCCACTAATGATAGAATACTAAAACAATTGAAGGAGAGGAAGTTTTCATACCTTGGCTTCTTATCAACTTCATCTTACTTTAGTTGAATAATATCCTTTAAGCTTGTGATTTATCCAATTTAAAACAAGCACCATCTCTTAACATAGATTTTCTATGGATAAACTCAACACAAGAGATGTCATTAGTAGCACAAGCACTAGTTTCTTATTTTGCAACCCTTTATATATGGAAGGCAAGCGAGTTGCTAAAATGGAGAAACCTCATAATATGAACTAAATTTCCCTTGAGCCCTCATGCACAATATATTTTGAATGTCATGGATAATATGCATGGTTATTCAATGAAGTCCAAAGGTCTAATTTAAGCCATATTATGGTGAGTGTCTAATATTGTCGGGGACCATAATTAGGGGTACCCTCAAGACGCCTAATTCTCAGCTGGTAACCCCCATCAGCATAAAGCTGCAGAGGCCTGATGGGTTTGATTAAGTCAGGGATCAGTCCATACGAGCGACTTGATCACGCCACGCCCGAGCCTAGCCTCGGGCGAGGGCAGCCGACCCTAAGATGACTCCGTCTCGCCTGAGGTCTCCTCTTTCACGGCAGACGCATCACCGGCTCGCCCGAGGCCCCGCCTTCGATAAGAAGTAACCCTGACTAAATCACCGCGCCAACCGACCAAATCCCTGGGGCCTTCAACGCAAAAGGTAAGACTGACGGGTAGCCAGGCTTGGCCAAAAGCGCCAGAGGAAGCTCCGCCCGACCCAAGGCTCGGACTCGGGCTAAGGCCCCGGAAGACGGCGAACTCCGCCTCGCCCGACCCAGGGCTCGGACTCGGGCTAAGGCCCCGGAAGACGGCGAACTCCGCTCCGCCCGACCCAGGGCTCGGACTCGGGCTAAGGCCCCGGAAGACGGCGAACTCCGCTCCGCCCGACCCAGGGCTCAGACTCGGGCTAAGGCCCCGGAAGACGGCGAACTCCGCTCCGCCCGACCCAGGGCTCGGACTCGGGCTAAGGCCCCGGAAGACGGCGAACTCCGCTCCGCCCGACCCAGGGCTCGGACTCGGGCTAAGGCCCCGGAAGACGGCGAACTCCGCCTCGCCCGATCCAGGGCTCGGACTCGGGCTAAGGCCCCGGAAGACGACGACCTCCGCCTCGCCCGACCCAGGGCTCGGACTCGGGCTAAGGCCCCGGAAGACGACGACCTCCGCCTCGCCCGACCCAGGGCTCGGACTCCGCCTCGGCCTCTGCCGAACGACCTCCGCCTCGCCCGACCCAGGGCTCGGACTCGGCCTCTGTCTTGCAGGACGGATTCGACCTCGACTTCGGAGGAGCCTCCACGACGCCCGACCTAGGACACGAGACCGCCACGTCAACAGGAAGCGTCATCATCACCCTGCCCTGAGCCGACTTGGGTCGCAGAGAACAAGACCGGCGTCCCATCTGGCCAGCTACGCCAGATAGGCAAATGATGGCGCCCCGCTAGACCATGACGACGGCGGCTCTCAGCTCCCTTACGGAAGCAGGGAGACGTCAGCAAGAGCACAGCTGTTCCAACAGCTGTCCCTCCGTCAAGCTCCGCTGCTTCTCCAACAGCCACGACGCCACACCAACAGGGCGCCAAGATCTCTCCGGCTGCCACCTTGGCATGTACTTAGGGCGCTAGCTCTCCCTCGCTAGACACGTAGCACCTTGCTACACCCCCATTTTGTACACCTGGATTCTCTCCTTACGACTATAAAAGGAAGGACCAGGGCCTTCTTAGAAAAGGTTGGCCTCGCGGGGACGAAGGGCAGGGGCAGGCGCTCTCTCGGGGCCGCCCGCTCCCCTCACCTCGCGCGGACACTTGTAACCCCCTACTGCAAGCGCACCCGACCTGGGCGCGGGGCGAACACGAAGGCCGCGGGAATTCTCCGACTCCCTCACGACCCGGCTCCGGCCACCGCTCTCTCTGTTCCCCCCTTCGCGCTCGCCCATGCGCTCGACCCATCTGGGCTGGGGCACGCGGCACACTCACTCGTCGGCTCGGGGACCCCCCGGTCTCGGAACGCCGACAGTTGGCGCGCCAGGTAGGGGGCCTGCTGCGTGTTGACGAGCAGTTTCCCGTCAAGCTCCAGATGGGCAGTCTCCAACGACCTCTTCAACCCGGGACGGTGCTCCGTTTCGGGAGCCTCGAGTTCATGTCTCTCGACAGCAGCAACGACATGATACTCCTTCCACCGCCGCGCGACAGCGATAATGGTGGCGGACAGCCCGCCCGCCGGCGGCGGAATCGACGACGCCTTTCCCGCGTGGGGGAAGGACAACTTTCGAGCTCGCTCCGTCCTCTCCCTCGCCATCGGAGGAGGAGGCGGGGCAACCAAAGCCGCGCGGGAGGCTGCGCTCCGACGGCTGTCGAGCAAATCGACACCCCCAGCGCCCCAACGGAGGACACGCCAAGCGTCGCCCTCTCGTTCGAGGCAAAGGCGGGCGCCATCCCCCCGCAACACGTCGACCCCGAGCAGGTGGACGACGCCAGCATGCTCACGGAGGGCCTGCAGGACGTCGCCCTCGTACCCAAGACGACGGCGCGATCAGCCCCCGACGTGACTTCATCGCTCCTCGTCGACAAAAAGGTACCGACTGCTACCCATCTTTCGTCATTTCGACTCGACCTCAGCCCGCCTGGCGACCTCGCTTTGGCGGGCACTCACGTTGAGGCGAGTGCAACCTCTCTGGGGTTTCGTGTGCGGTCGCCTTGGGACCGATTGACGAGTGTCTCGACCTACGGACCCTCTGGGTCCGAGGAAGATGACGACTCCAGCATCTGCTGGGATTTCTCCGGATCTGGCAACCCTAGTGCCATGCGGGACTTCATGACCGCATGTGACTACTGCCTCTCCGACTGTTCCGACGGCAGCCGCAGCCTTGGCGACAAGGACCGCGGCCCGAGCCGCGAATGTTTCCACATCGAGCTAGGGGATCCCTCCGGAGGCGGCTGTCTCGGCATGCCGGAGGATGGCGATCCCCCTAGGCCAGCGCCTCGCGCCGACATCCCGCGGGAGCTAGCTGTGGTCCCCGTTCCGGCGGGGGGTCACGACCCACAGCTCGAGCAAGTCCGCGGGGCGCAGGCCGGGCTCGATGAGGGAGCGGGAGCGCTCGAGGCAATCCGCCGGAACATCGGGCAGGTATGGGCGAGCCAGCCCCCGGCCGGGGGAATACGTCACCTGCCCCAAGGTCTCCAGCACCGCATCACCAACGATGCCAGGGACAGACCGCCACCCGCATCCGGCGGAACCGGTCAGGACCTGGCCGCCGCAGCGATGCTCCTCCGCGCGATGCCGGAGTCATCAACCACCGAGGGTCGGCGAATCCAGGGAGAACTCAAGCATCTCCTGGAAGGCGCTGCGGCCCGGCGGGCCGAAAGCTCTGCCTCCCGAAGGCAGGGGTACCCCTCGGAACCTCGTGCCGCGACTTCCCGACTCACGCGGGAAGCCTCGGTCTACACCGGGCGCACGCGCAACACCGCGCCTGCGGCCCCGGGCCGCCTCGGCGACGAACACCCTCATCGCGACTGTCGGGCACGCCTCGACGAAAGGGTGCGCCGAGGCTATCACCCCAGGCGTGGGGGACGCTACGACAGCGGGGAGGATCGGAGTCCCTCGCCCGAACCACCCGGTCCGCAGGTCTTTAGCCGAGCCATTCGGCGGGCGCCGTTTCCGCCCCGATTCCGACCCCCGACTACTATCACAAAGTACTCGGGGGAAACGAGACCGGAATTGTGGCTTGTGGACTACCGCCTGGCCTGTCAACTGGGTGGGACGGACGATGACAACCTCATCATCCGCAACCTCCCCCTGTTCCTCTCCGACACCGCTCGTGCCTGGTTGGAGCACCTGCCTCCGGGGCAGATTTCCAACTGGGAAGATCTGGTCCAGGCTTTCGCCGGCAACTTCCAGGGCACGTACGTGCGCCCCGGGAATTCCTGGGACCTCCGAAGCTGTCGACAACTGCCGGGAGAGTCTCTCCGGGACTACATCCGGCGGTTCTCGAAGCAGCGCACCGAGCTGCCCAACGTCACCGACTCCGATGTCATCGGCGCGTTCCTCGCCGGCACCACCTGCCGTGACCTGGTGAGCAAGTTGGGTCGCAAGACCCCCACCAGGGCGAGCGAGCTGATGGACATCGCCACCAAGTTCGCCTCCGGCCAGGAGGCGGTAGAGGCCATCTTCCGAAAGGACAAGCAGCCCCAGGGCCGCCCGTCGGAAGATGCTCCCGAGGCGTCTACTCCGCGCGGCGCCAAGAAGAAAGGCAGGAGGAAGTCGCAAGCGAAACGCGACGTTCCCGATGCAGACCTTGTCGCCGCCGCCGAGCACAAGAACCCTCGGAAGCCCCCCGGAGGCGCCAACCTCTTCGACAAGGCACTCAAGGAGACGTGCCCCTACCATCAGGGGCCCGTCAAGCACACCCTCGAGGAGTGCGTCATGCTTCGGCGCCACTTCCACAGGGCCGGGCCACCTGCAGAGGGTGGCAAGGCCCGCGACGACGACAAAAGGGAGGATCGCCAAGCAGAAGAGTTCCCAGAGGTCCGCGACTGCTTCATGATCTACGGAGGGCATGCGGCGAATGCCTCGGCTCGGCATCGTAAGCAAGAGCGTCGGGAGGTCTGCTCGGTGAAGGTGGCGGCACCAGTCTACCTAGACTGGTCCGACAAGCCCATCACCTTCGACCGGGACGACCACCCCGACCACGTGCCGAGCCCGGGGAAGTACCCGCTCGTCGTCGACCCCGTCATCGGCGACGTCAGGCTCACCAAGGTCTTGATGGATGGGGGCAGCTGCCTCAACATCATTTACGCTGAGACCCTCAGGCTCCTGCGCGTCGATCTGTCATCCGTCCGAGCAGGCGCTGCGCCCTTCCACGGGATCATCCCCGGGAAGCGCGTCCAGCCCCTCGGACAGCTCGACCTCCCTGTCTGCTTCGGAACACCCTCCAACTTCCGAAGGGAGACTTTGACGTTCGAGGTGGTCGGGTTCCGAGGAACCTACCACGCAGTGTTGGGAAGGCCATGCTACGCGAAGTTCATGGCCATCCCCAACTACACCTACCTGAAGCTCAAGATGCCGGGCCCCAACGGGGTCATCACCGTCGGCCCCACGTACAAACACACATTTGAATGCGATGTGGAGTGCGTGGAGTACGCCGAGGCCCTCACCGAGTCCGAGGCCCTCATTGCCGTCCTGGAAAGCCTCTCCCGAGAGGTGCCGGACGTGAAGCGACATGCCGGCAACTTCGAGCCAGCGGAGACGGTTAAGGCCGTCCCTCTCGACCCCAGTGGCGACACCTCCAAGCAGATTCGGATCGGATCCGGGCTCGACCCCAAATAGGAAGCAGTGCTCGTCGACTTTCTCCGCGCAAACGCCGACGTCTTTGCGTGGAGTCCCTCGGACATGCCCGGCATACCGAGGGATGTCGCCGAGCACTCGCTGGATATTCGGGCCGGAGCCCGACCGGTCAGACAGCCTCTGCGCCGATTCGACGAGGAAAGGCGCAGGGTGATAGGCGAGGAGATCCACAAGCTGATGGCAGCAGGGTTCATTAAAGAGGTATTCCATCCCGAATGGCTTGCCAACCCTGTACTTGTGAGGAAAAAAGGGGGGAAGTGGCGGATGTGTGTAGACTACACTGGTCTCAACAAAGCATGTCCGAAAGTCCCCTACCCTCTACCTCGCATCGATCAAATCGTGGACTCCACTGCAGGGTGCGAAACCCTGTCTTTCCTCGATGCCTACTCAGGGTATCATCAAATCAAGATGAAAGAGTTCGACCAGCTCGCGACTTCTTTCATCACGCCCTTCGGCATGTACTGTTATGTCACAATGCCGTTCGGTTTGAGGAACGCGGGTGCAACCTACCAGCGGTGCATGAACCATGTGTTCGGCGAACACATCGGCCGCACGGTCGAGGCCTACGTCGACGACATTGTAGTCAAGACGAGGAAAGCCTCTGACCTTCTCTCCGACCTCGAACTGACATTCCGGTGTCTCAAGGCGAAGGGCGTCAAGCTCAATCCCGAGAAGTGCGTCTTCGGGGTGCCCCGGGGCATGCTTTTGGGATTCATCGTCTCCGAGCGGGGCATCGAAGCCAACCCGGAGAAGATCGCGGCCATCACAAACATGGGGCCCATCAAGGACTTAAAAGGCGTACAGAGGGTCATGGGATGCCTCGCGGCCTTGAGCCGTTTCATCTCGCGCCTCGGCGAAAGAGGCCTGCCCCTGTACCGCCTCTTAAGGAAGGCCGAGTGCTTCACTTGGACTCCCAAGGCCGAGGAAGCCCTCGGGAACCTGAAGGCGCTCCTCACCCAGGCGCCCGTCTTGGTACCCCCAGCTGATGGAGAAACCCTCTTGGTCTACGTCGCCGCAACCACTCAGGTGGTCAGCGCCGCGATCGTGGTCGAAAGGCAGGAAGAGGGGCATGCTTTGCCCATTCAGAGGCCAGTTTACTTCGTCAGCGAAGTGCTGTCCGAGACCAAGATCCGCTACCCACAAGTCCAGAAGCTGCTATATGCAGTGATCCTGACGAGACGAAAGCTGCGACATTACTTCGAATCCCATCCGGTGACTGTGGTGTCATCCTTCCCCCTGAGGGAGATCATCCAGTGCCGAGAAGCCTCGGGGCGGATCGCGAAGTGGGTGGTGGAAATCTTGGGCGAGGCAATCTCATTCGCCCCTCGGAAGGCCATCAAGTCCCAGGTACTGGCGGATTTCGTTGCCGAATGGGTCGATACCCAACTGCCAACGGCTCCGATCCAACCAGAGCTCTGGACCATGTTTTTCGACGGGTCGCTGATGAAGACGGGAGCTGGCGCGGGCCTGCTCTTCGTCTCGCCCCTCGGGAAACACCTGCGCTACGTGCTCCGCCTCCATTTCCCGGCGTCCAACAATGTGGCCGAGTACGAGGCTCTGATCAACGGATTGCGAATCGCCATCGAGCTAGGGGTCCGACGCCTCGATGCACGCGGCGACTCGCAGCTCGTCATCGACCAAGTCATGAAGAACTCCCTCTGCCGCGACCCGAAGATGGAGGCCTACTGTGAGGAGGTTCGACGCCTGGAAGACAAGTTCTACGGGCTCGAGCTTAACCACATCGCCCGGCGCTACAACGAGACTGCAGACGAGCTGGCGAAGATAGCCTCGGGGCGAACGACGGTTCCCCCGGACGTCTTCTCCCGACATCTGCACCAACCCTCCGTCAAGATAGGCGACGCGCCCAAGCCCGAGGCACCCTCGGCCTCGTCCGAGGTGACCTCGGCCCAGCCCGAGCCATCCTCGGCTCAACCCGAGGAACCCTCGGAGCCCGAGGGCGAAGCACTGCGCATCGAGGAGGAGCAGAACGGGGTCGTGCCAGATCAAGATTGGCAAACCCCATACCTGCAATATCTCCACCAAGGAGAACTGCCCCTCAACCGAGCCGAGGCTCGGCGGGTAGCGCGACGCGCCAAACCGTTCGTCTTGCTGGGCGATGAGAAGGAGCTCTACCACCGTAGCCCCTCGGGCATCCTCCAGCGATGTATCTCCATCGCCGAAGGTCAGGAACTCCTGCGGGAAATACACTCGGGGGCTTGCGGTCATCATGCAGCACCTCGAACCCTCGTCGGGAACGCTTTCCGCCAAGGCTTCTACTGGCCAACGGCGGTGGCTGACGCCACTAGAATTGTCCGCGCCTGCGAAGGGTGCCAATTCTATGCGAAGCAGACCCACCTGCCCGCTCAGGCTCTGCAGACGATACCCATCACCTGGCCCTTCGCTGTGTGGGGTCTGGACCTCGTCGGCCCCTTGCAGAAGGCGCCCGGGGGCTACACGCACCTGCTGGTCGCCGTCGACAAATTCTCCAAGTGGATCGAGGTCCGACCCCTGAACAGCATCAGGTCCGAGCAGGCGGTGGCGTTCTTCACCAACATCATCCATCGCTTCGGAGTCCCGAACTCAATCATCACCGACAATGGCACCCAGTTCACCGGCAAAAAATTCTTGGATTTTTGCGAAGATCACAACATCCGGGTGGACTGGGCCGCCGTAGCTCATCCCATGTCGAATGGGCAAGTAGAGCGCGCCAACGGCATGACTTACAAGGGCTCAAGCCTCGAATTTACAACGATCTCAACAAGTTCGGCAAGCGGTGGATGAAGGAACTCCCCTCGGTGGTCTGGAGCCTGAGGACAACGCCGAGCCGAGCCACGGGTTTCACGCCGTTCTTCCTGGTCTACGGGGCCGAGGCCGTCCTGCCCACGGACCTGGAATACGGCTCCCCGAGGACGAGGGCCTACGACGACGAAAGTAACCAAGCAAGCCGAGAAGACTCGCTGGACCAGCTGGACGAGGCTCGGGACAGGGCCTTACTACACTCGGCGCGGTACCAGCAGTCCCTGCGACGCTACCACGCCCGAGGGGTCCGGCCCCGAGACCTCCAGGTGGGCGACCTGGTGCTTCGGCTGCGGCAAGACGCCCGAGGGAGGCACAAGCTCACGCCCCCCTGGGAGGGGCCGTTCATCATCGCCAAAGTTCTGAAGCCCGGAACGTACAAGCTGGCCAACAGCCAGGGCGAGGTCTACAGCAACGCTTGGAACATCCAACAGCTACGTCGCTTCTACCCTTGAGATGTTTTCAAATTGTTCATACACCTCGCACCCACGCAAAGTTTAGTCAACAAGGAAGGGTCGGCCTCGCCTCGGCAAAGCCCGACCCTCCCTCGGGGGCTAAAAGGGGGGAAACCCCCTCTGCGTCAAAATTTTCCTCGAAAAGAAAATCTCTTTTACCAGAACATCTTTCGTGCTTTTTGACTACTTCGAAAAGTGGGTCCCGGAAACGACGGGGTACACGTAAGCAGCCAAGGCTGACCGAGCCGAGGGACTCCTACGCCTCCGGGATACGGATACCTCACTCATCACCTTCTGCGATAAGTAACTCGCGCTCGGATAAGGTGAATCCGCGGATCGAACGAGTCTTTACGTACGGAAGCTCTTCTGTCAAAGCGATTCTTCGAGCCTTCTAGACCGAGTTGGTGACAGGGCCTCATGGACGGGTAAAAGTACGCGTAAGCGGCAAGGCCGACCGAGCCGAGGGACTCCCACGCCTCCGGGATACGGATACCTCACTCATCACCTTCCGCGAGAAGCAACTCTTGCTCGCACTAACATCCCTGCTACCGACGGAAAGTCCAGATACTCGAAACAAGAGGAAAAGAGACGCAGCTTTATAACACAGCAAGGGTGTGTGTTCTGGCCTCGACGGCCGCGCAAGGCCCACGCTACAAGACGATTTGACCCTGCAGGCTCGGATCGTGACGCTGGAAGAGGGCGATGACACCCTCGGCGTCGACAACACCTTCGGCAAGGCCCGACCTAGCCTCGGACGGCAACGCGGTCCGAGGGCCTCCGCTCCGAAGGACGACGTTATCACCACGCTTGAGCAATCTCTGCCAGGGACTTCTCCGAGAACCCGGCCCGAGCGGACGGCTCGGCCGGCCACCTCCGGGGCCTCGGCCGACCGCCTTCCGAGGGCGCCAGCTCGATCCGAAGCCTCGGCTGAGCAACTCCGACGGCAATCCTGCCAACGGACAACCCGGCTAGGCTCCGGCCAACCAGGTTTCATTTCCGAGCCAACTCCGCCTCTGCTCGTGCTGATATCGCTACCCCTGGCCTCGGCTCGTCGAAGAGCGGCCGAGGGGTTTCTTTAACTAAGCTAGAGGAGCCTCGGACAACAGGGCCGACCGAGCCGAGGGACTCCTACGCCTCCGGGATACGGATACCTCACTCGTCACCTTGACACGGGGCGACTCATGCTTGGTGAAGCGGTTCAGACAATCAGCAGACGAGTCTTAGTGCTCGGAAATGAGGAAAAAACACGGCTCCGCGCCGTAATTACATACATGTTCAGGCCCCGAAAGCCGAAAATGAACAAAAAAAACCCGGCACTCGAAGTGCCATTACAAACGGAACTCCGGTTCCCCCCCGCAGGTACGAACAACCCCACTCGATAGGGGCGGGCCTGCGGGGCGGCGGAAAAACTCTCACCCCCCGAGGACGAGAGCCAGCCATTCAGGCCAGGAGACGGAGACCCAGGGCTACTGGCGGAGTTGGCAATCTCATCGGTAGAGAAGCCACCTCCGTCCGATGACGCCTCGGGACCCGCCACTTCCGGCATGGCTGGAGGAAGTCTCCGTAAAGCTGGAGGATGCCGTTCTCCCCCAGACGCACGGGGAAGAAAAGGGCAACCGACCCACATGGAGACAGCCCCCTGACTCGCCTCGTCCTCCCTCTTGGCCTGGTGATGAAAATCCTTGAGGCTGAGGGAGGGGCAGAGGCCGCAGCCCGGCTCGCTTTCCCCCACCACCAAGCCGGAAGTCACCCTCTTGGGTGACCGCCGGTGGAGGGGTGCAGCCGGGCTGCATGATGAAAATCCTTGAAGCCGAACGATGGCTGAAAGGTACCAACTCCCACGGAGTTGCGTTCCTCCAACGGTGGGGCGAAAAGACGGCGGTTTCCCCCATCCGGGGGCCTGGAAGACGGAGAGACACAATACATAAGGGGAGCAAGGAGACATGGTCGCCTTACGAAGGGGGTCGCCCTCCTTTTAAAGGCAACTCCCCCTGCTTGCACCCTCAACCGTCATGGGCCGAGTCTTCTCCAACACGCCTCCAAAGTCCTCCCCTGCGGCGCGGGGGCTGGGGCCCGCCTGTCATGCAGACCGGCTCTAAGAAGAAGCCAAACCGTCGCGCACGACGCACGCAACCACCCAGCGGTTACAAGTAACCCTCCACTTTTGCCCGGACCAGCGGGCGAAAGGGGCAGGCGGCCATGCAGGCGGCATGCAACCGCGCCAAGTGGACGCGCCTCTCCGACTCCTGACAGGCCAGCGCGACGGCTCAAGCCCACGCGTCGTGCAACTGGCGCGCCGGGTGCTGCATGCGAGCCGCTGTGCCACTCGCTCCACCACCGCACCTCCTCGATTGCGGAACCGATACCGCGATTCGAGGCGACCCAGCCCGCGACCCAGCAGCGCCAGCCTGGCACAGCGGTCAAACGCGGTCAAAAATGGGCCGGCAGTAATGACGGTGGCAGGCGCGCGAGAGCAGCGGTCATGCCATCTGCCAAGCTCATGTCCCATCCGGAGGCAGCAAGAGAACCCCCTCTCACGGCATGAAGACGACGCGCCCGTGACCCGTACCTCGAACGGCTCGCGCACGCAACGGCAGCCTCGCCGACCGCTTACCCCGGCGCATTAACTCCGCGGCGGAACAGGTGACGTTTCTGGCAGGGGCAGCTGGCGACGCTTCGCCTCCGCCAAAACGACCACGCCGAAAAAGGTACGCCACGACGTTCAATTTCGAATCCTTTTTCCCTTTTTCCTTCTTTCTCTATCTCTTGCAACAGGGACCGAGAAGGGGGATAACCCCAAAGGGATCCTTCCCCGTGAAGGAACTAGGCTCCGAGCCTCCCTACTGATCAGGGGTTCGAAGGCTGGCCCCCCGAAGGGTTCAACAGCCGCCTCAGATCGCGTGGGCCCGACACCCACTACTGGTCAGGGGTTCGAAGGTCGGCCTCCGAAAGGTCCCACGACCGCCTCAGGCTACTCGGGCTCCGTGCCCCCTACTGATCAGGGGTTCGAAGGCTGGCCTGTCGAAGGGTTCACAGTCGCCCCAGACGCCGAGCGAGGGATGACCAGGGGTACGTTCGATACATAACCAAGGCTCGGGCTGCGCTCCCGAGGTACCCTAGGACATTTCCGAGACCAGCGGGAACGACTCTGTAACGGAATCCCATCGGAGGGAGGCAACGAGCCCTCGGACCCCGTCGCTAGGGGACCGGGTCCGGCAGATCACCCGCAGGTACTTTTGGGCGTGCCTCCGGGCCCCTAGCCGACCCCCAACGAACGGGGCACGGATGTCCACTCGGATTACCCGATCGCAGCTCACCGGAGACACCATGTTCGGTGCCCATCGAGGGTAACATGGCGCACTCCCCCCCTCCTCCTTGCGGAAAGGCGACGTAGGGGCGTATATAAAAAAGCCGAGTCTGTCCCTGATCGTCCTCTCGCTCCGTGCGGAGGCTCGGGGGCTGCTCTCGCAAACCCGGCTCCGGCCGAACCGTTGACAGCGTCAACATACCAGCCCGAGAACTTGGGCCCCGACAGTGCACCTGGGCTACGCCCTGCTCGCATGAGGGAACCGCCAGACCAGCCGAGGCATTGCGCAAGGCATTAAGACCTCGGAGGAGTGAAACCACTCCTCCGAGGCCTCGGGGGCTACACCCGGCGGGTGCGCTCGCGCGCACCCACCGGAACAAAGTACCACCGAGAAAGGCTGGTCCCCTTGCAAAAAAGTGCGATGCAAGCCTCCAAGCGAGTGTTAACACTCTCTTCGAGGCTCGGGGGCTACTGTCGGGGACCATAATTAGGGGTACCCTCAAGACGCCTAATTCTCAGCTGGTAACCCCCATCAGCATAAAGCTGCAGAGGCCTGATGGGTTTGATTAAGTCAGGGATCAGTCCATACGAGCGACTTGATCACGCCACGCCCAAGCCTAGCCTCGGGCGAGGGCAGCCGACCCTAAGATGACTCCGTCTCGCCTGAGGTCTCCTCTTTCACGGCAGACGCATCACCGGCTCGCCCGAGGCCCCGCCTTCGATAAGAAGTAACCCTGACTAAATCACCGCGCCAACCGACCAAATCCCTGGGGCCTTCAACGCAAAAGGTAAGACTGACGGGTAGCCAGGCTTGGCCAAAAGCGCCAGAGGAAGCTCCGCCCGACCCAAGGCTCGGACTCGGGCTAAGGCCCCGGAAGACGGCGAACTCCGCCTCGCCCGACCCAGGGCTCGGACTCGGGCTAAGGCCCCGGAAGACGGCGAACTCCGCTCCGCCCGACCCAGGGCTCGGACTCGGGCTAAGGCCCCGGAAGACGGCGAACTCCGCTCCGCCCGACCCAGGGCTCGGACTCGGGCTAAGGCCCCGGAAGACGGCGAACTCCGCTCCGCCCGACCCAGGGCTCGGACTCGGGCTAAGGCCCCGGAAGACGGCGAACTCCGCTCCGCCCGACCCAGGGCTCGGACTCGGGCTAAGGCCCCGGAAGACGGCGAACTCCGCCTCGCCCGATCCAGGGCTCGGACTCGGGCTAAGGCCCCGGAAGACGACGACCTCCGCCTCGCCCGACCCAGGGCTCGGACTCGGGCTAAGGCCCCGGAAGACGACGACCTCCGCCTCGCCCGACCCAGGGCTCGGACTCCGCCTCGGCCTCTGCCGAACGACCTCCGCCTCGCCCGACCCAGGGCTCGGACTCGGCCTCTGTCTTGCAGGACGGATTCGACCTCGACTTCGGAGGAGCCTCCACGACGCCCGACCTAGGACACGAGACCGCCACGTCAACAGGAAGCGTCATCATCACCCTGCCCTGAGCCGACTTGGGTCGCAGAGAACAAGACCGGCGTCCCATCTGGCCAGCTACGCCAGATAGGCAAATGATGGCGCCCCGCTAGACCATGACGACGGCGGCTCTCAGCTCCCTTACGGAAGCAGGGAGACGTCAGCAAGAGCACAGCTGTTCCAACAGCTGTCCCTCCGTCAAGCTCCGCTGCTTCTCCAACAGCCACGACGCCACACCAACAGGGCGCCAAGATCTCTCCGGCTGCCACCTTGGCATGTACTTAGGGCGCTAGCTCTCCCTCGCTAGACACGTAGCACCTTGCTACACCCCCATTTTGTACACCTGGATCCTCTCCTTACGACTATAAAAGGAAGGACCAGGGCCTTCTTAGAAAAGGTTGGCCTCGCGGGGACGAAGGGCAGGGGCAGGCGCTCTCTCGAGGCCGCCCGCTCCCCTCACCTCGCGCGGACGCTTGTAACCCCCTACTGCAAGCGCACCCGACCTGGGCGCGGGGCGAACACGAAGGCCGCGGGAATTCTCCGACTCCCTCACGACCCGGCTCCGGCCACCGCTCTCTCTGTTCCCCCCTTCGCGCTCGCCCACGCGCTCGACCCATCTGGGCTGGGGCACGCGGCACACTCACTCGTCGGCTCGGGGACCCCCCGGTCTCGGAACGCCGACAAATATGGAAGAAGCAAATCCAAATTAATTAGAGAGAGATAATACATCACATAGTTTTGAATTATTGACCATATGATAAGATTCATTTTTCTTTCAATTGGACCTTTATTTCATAATCAACAATTGATGTATACCCTCAAGTGCTCCCTCTTCCTTAGTGGCTACACAAGTCATAAAGGAGGCAAGATTTGAAAATAATATGCACTTGAGATTCAATTGTTACCACCTTTGCTACTAACTCCAAATATGATTTACATCCATTATCAAGCACCCAGCTTGATCATTTAAGAAGTGATCCTACAAAACAAGTTTAAGCTTTGTATTTTGGTACCCAATTTGAATTAGGTCCTTTGAGATTAGTAGTAAGAGCCTTGGGTACCCACAAATTCCTTATTGTGGCCTTTCTCTTTGTGTAGGCACCCACATATACTTGACAACCATCTTACATGGTTTCAAGTCAATATGTAATCACATAGATAAGAGCTAGAGTTAAGAATAGGAGCCTTTTCTCCTTTTGTTACATTTCACTTAACTTGCTCTTCAAACAACCCATGTTGATCATGCTATATGCTTAGATGAGTTGTAGCCAAGTGCCCATTGTCCATGGTTGTTTCTTAGGGGCTTATTCTTGGCGTTACCTTTTCTTGATACATCATTGTTTGAAGGTCGTCTTCTTGACGATGTACCTAGCTTGACCTTGGGTGCACCTAGCTTATCAAGGTTAGTCGCACAAGCATTCATATCTTATCTTAACAAATGAGGACAAGTTATGCATGGAATTTACAACTTAGTGATCCAATTCAGTGTGAAACATATGGATACCGATATAAGTAGATTTCTAAGATATCAATTTGTAGGTTTCCAAAAATTTAGAGTATGGATCACTAATTTCACTTTTTTTACAGTTTAAAAAAACATATCCATGTTAGTGCATATGCATACGATGAATATCAACAAAAAGAATTATTATAGACTTGATATAATATAAAGGAAATTTTAAACTACATCAAGAGTAGTTATTTGGAAAACGAATATTACAATCCATATGAATGAGATACAAATTTACCATTATGGATTGAGTTAGTATAGCTTACTAATAAAGAGAAACTTATTCTCTAAGACACAAGATATATAATGTGCTCCTATTAGATATGTGCATCAAGTATTTGGATGACTTGCCAAATGCACTTTCAATTCAATTAAGAGTCGCATGAGGAGTACATTACATATATTGGTCAAGGCATGACAAATTTGCAATGAATTAACTTATGCCTAAGAATACTTATCACCATATAGAATGTACCATTCGTTATATCAATTGAAATATCTTACTATATGAGATGGTGTCATCTAAGTATTTTTCTTTTCTTCATTTGTGGAGACTTCCTTCTTTAGCTTGTTATCTCTTTTCCTTTTAAAACTAGTCGAAAAGGCACTTTGAAAAGAGGTATTAGTGGTACACGGAAGTATTTAATGAATGATGATATTTATACATGAGTGGCAAATAAATCATCATTTATGAGGCATAAAGGCATAAATTAAATTCCTTTTTAAATTAATGCACATGGAGGAGTGAATTAATAATATGCACTAATTTACAAATTTAAACCAAAATGAATTTAACCTTCATATTGACATTTCTTTCCATGGAATAGATTATTAACAATTGAAAGAATGTCACTTGAAAGGAACTATTATTGATCACATACCAAATGAAACAATTAGTTCCATACCTTTGCCTTGAGTATTCCTAATCTTTCTTTTAGGTGAAGATTAACCTTTAATGCTTGTGATTTTACCAACTGAAAGAGCACAATATCTACTTATGAATTTCATGAAATAGCTTAAAAGAGATTGCATTAGAAACACAAGCAATAGTTTCCTATTTAGCAACCTCTATTATATGAATGACAAGAAGGTTACTAAATTAAGGAAACCTCATGATATGAACTAAATTACCCTTACAGGCATCATGCATAACATCAATTGAAACAAGATAAAAGTAGCATGATTGTTTAATTAAGTTTATAGAGCAAGTTTAATTCATAACATGGTGAGTGATTAATGTAGAAGACTCAAAACCAATTTAAACAAGAATGAATACATCACATAGTATTGGTTCGATCTTCTTTGAATGTTTAATGGCACACTCCATTTGGGAAACACATTCTCATGTTGTGAAACTACATAAATCACTTAGATAAAAACATTAGTCTCACAATTCTAGTCATATAGAGAATTCCCCTTTTGATAAGTGCTTTAAGAATTTGAATTTCTTACTTAGCACTATATTCATTTAAGAACATGGGATAATCCTCTTTATGTCTAGGTCATGGCAATAATATGATAATTCATTTGAAATATTACACAAATTAATTATCATCAATTAAAGCATGTAGATTGCCACATATGAGAATAACAAATATGCAATCTACCATATGATTGGAACTTTTCAAAGACAAGGTAAAATATTTTAAGTTCATTCTCAAGTGCTTCATTTTTCCTTTATGTGGCTACGAAAGACACAAAGGAATATACTAATTAAAAGCAATGTGCACTTAAGGATTAATTGTTACCATCCTTTGAATATCACTTGGTTGTAGGCCTTTTGCTTGATTCCCACAAAGGTTAATCCTTATTCCCTACAACACAAGTTCTTGCTAGAGATGAATATGGAGTTAGTGATATAACAACTCAATTCATCTTTGGGTCAATCTTAAAGGATAGACAATGTAAGATTGATAGCTTGAGATAAGAATTGAGTTAATCTGTTCAAGCACCCCAAAGCTTCATATCATCTCTGGGTACCTGCAAAACTTATTAAGTACATTTTGGTACCCATTTTTGGATGGGTCCACCAAGGTTAGCTAATAAGTACTTAGGCACCCAAATGGCCTTGGTCCTAGAATGTGGTGAACTCATCACCTTTCTAGCACAAGAGTCAAATTTGGGTCTCCTAAGCATATTTGAATGTATTGCCAAGTTAGGCTTAGAAGTTTTACCATTTGGACAAACCTTGAATAGATGACCCTTTTTACGGCAATTGTAACAAATGCGGTGCTTGTCCTTGCAATGTATTTGCCCTTTGCTTTCATCCTTTTTGATGGTCATCTTTCTTGATCGTGCAAGGTTTTGGTTCTTCATGTGGGGGCATGAATCAATTTCATGACCCTTCTCCTTGCATCCATAGCACCTTCTATCGCTTCTCTTTGATCTTTCTTTGTTGAAGCACATAGGTACATTGTTAGAGCAAATAGTATGAGCATTAATTTTCTTACCATGAATTTTGCTCATGCCCTTCTTGGAAAGCTTGGTATTCTTTTGAAGGGGTTTTGTGCATGCTACGGTTGTCCCCTTCTCAAGCTTTTTCACCATATTATCACGGTTATCTTGATAAGGTTGAGCATGACACTTTCCCTTCAAAAGAGTTAAGCTTCTTCTTAGCCTTCCAACTTCTTCCTTGAGCTCTTTATTTTCTTGTGTGATAGAAATATCACTAATTCCTGAAATTTCCAGCTCAATGGAAGATTGGCTTTCTTGAGAGCAACATTTGTTAGCACATGATAATATAGTTTCTACTTGAGTACATGTGCATATGTGAGGTTGGTATGATTTCAAATTAGTTAGCACAACCTCATGAGCCATTTCTAACATGATATGTGAATCCATAAATTTATTATGAGAGCACACAAGCATATCATATTTTTCTTGCAAAGCTAGATTTTCAATATTTAGCTTTTCTATTGTGTTCTTGAGCATAGCATTTTTATTTTCTAATTGAGCAATATATGATGAATGATTAACAGCTTTAATTTGCTCAATTGAAATGTGTTCATACCTTTGGACCAAATCATCATGAGAGCACTTTAGCTTCTCATGCTCTTTGGTCAACTTCTCCAAGTCTTTGATTTTTTTATGAGGATATTTTCTTGCTTATGAAGCATTTCCTTCTGTTCTTCTGCTCTTTTCATGAGTTTGAGCAAGCTCATCCGGTTCTTCTTGCTTAGTTGAGCGAAGAATTTTTGAAGATCATCCTCATCTTCACTGTCACTTTCATGTTCATCCTCATCCTCATCCTCACTTTCGCTTTCACTGTCATTCCCATTAGCGACAAAGCACATATGAGAAGTGGATTTGAAAGACGAACCTTGTGAAGAGATGGATTTGTCGTTTGGTCTCCATCGATCATTTTCCTCTTCTTCAATCTTTTTCTTCGCCTCATCTTCCTTCATTTTGAGGAACATCCTTTCGGCGATTCTCATGGCAAGATCTATTGCCCTAGGATCAACATCTGCATCAAAAGATAAAGTCGAGGCAACCTCAACTTTTTCAAGCTTAGAAGCACTTTCGTTTCTTAGTCCCCCCGACATGATCTTTTCCTCACGCGGTTAAGTGTTAGAACGAGGATTAGGCTCCGATACCAATTGAAAGTTGCCTAGAGAGGGGTGAATAGGCAAGTTTATACTTTTTCAACAAAAACTAGAAGCAAACTAGGTAAAACTGAATTGGTCTCGAAATTCACCTAGTTAACTTTGGAAATGAGATGTTCTAAATGATCCACAAGGTTCAAAGTAGTAGATCTGAGAAGGGCACTTCTCAAAATCCACACACCAAAAAGATATAAACAAATCTTTCACGGAATGGTGAGAGAACGAAGAACACGAATAAGCACAATGAACAAGAACACAAGAGACACAAGATTTATGCCGAGGTTCGGTCACACCACCAAGGTGCCCTACTTCCTCGTTGAGGCGCCCACAAAGAGCTGGGTCTCTTTCAACCCTAATCCTCCCTTTGCCGACCACAAAGGTCAAGCTCACACACTAATCTTTGCTCAAATGAGCGGGTAATAGAAACTTTCCTGTGGTCCTCCACAAGATTTGGAGACTCACAAGAGACACCTAGTCGTCTAGGAGCTAGAAGCTCCAAGAGTAATGAATCCACAAAGAACTCGATGTAGTACCAAAGCTCGAATGAAGAAGAGCAAGAGAGATTTGGAGATGAAGCACAAAAAACGCAGCTCTCAAACTCACTCAAAGATTTCTCTCCAAAGATTTGAAATGGGAGAGGCAAGAGATGTGTGTGAGAGAGTGGGAGGTGTTCTTCAAGTTAGAAATGGAGTTTGGGTCGTGCTCTTGTGTGGGGAGAGAGGTAGGAGTGAGTATATATAGGCAGGGCTTCAAAACTAACCGTTGGGCTGATTTTGGCTGTGGAGGACCGGTTGAACCGCCCCTAGGACCGGTTCAACCACCTGGGGCAGGCTGACAGTCAGTCTGCCAGTCAGACTGGCAGACTACAGGTCAGAGTGCAAAAATAGGTCCTGACACCGGTTGAACCGCCCCTAGGGCCGGTTCAACCGCCTAGGGGTCAGACTGGTAGTCAGTCTGCCAGTTAGGAGGTCAGACCGGTCAGGTGACCCAAACACCAGATGAACCTCCCCTAGGACCGGTTCAACCGGTTTTGACCAGTGAGGTCCGGGGAAAAAACCCTGGCTGAACTTTTCTTGGACCCCAGTTGAACCTCTCTGGACCCCGGTTGAACTTGCCCTGGACCCCGGTTGAACCTGCCTAGACCCCAGTTGAAGTTAAAGTTCAGCTGGAGTTGAGAAAGTTCAACTCAGCTGAAGTTCAGCTCAGCTGAAAACTCAACTGCAGCTGAAGTTCAGCTCAGCTGAAAAGCTCAGCTGCAGTTGAAGAAGTTCAGCTGCTTTTCAACAAGAACACTCTAGGTTTCTCAAACCTAACCATGGTCTACCATAGAATGTTAAAGAGATTTTTGTTTTTCAAAAATAGCTTTTGAATATAGAGGCTTGAGCTTTGGCAAACACCAACCTTCTTTTTGGATCCCCCTTTATAGTACGACGATTCCTATACTCAAGTTAAACAAAATATAATTAAGTAAACTCCTTGAGTAATTGGCGTCTCATGTGTGATTTCTCCATGGCGTTGCTTCATAAGGATCACAAACATCTTTGTATCACCTTTTGAAGCAAACACAAATCAAACCCTGTGACTTGTACCATATCACCATATATGAGTTCAAATCATGGCTTCAAGTCACCTTACTGATGCATCAACATGTTATAACTCTTCATAGCTGATTAGTTCATCGACTTAGTGCAAGTACTCTCTTCTTCACCTTAGCCATGGTACCTCGGTCCACAAGCCATCGCTTGGCCTTCACCTTCGCTTAGTTCCTCGAAGCCCTTTCCTTGCTATCTTTACCCTATCAAGCCATTCTTCAGTCACATCATATTGAACATCTATTGAGAGAATCATTTCTTCAATATTGTGAACCTTGCTTGAATGTCTTCTAGATATAACTGTTAAGATTAATCAAGCTCTAGTTTGATTCTCATAGAAGCATATATGGACTGATAGTAATATTGTCGGGTACCATAATTAGGGGTACCCCAAACACTCCTAATCACGGCTGGTAAACACCCTCAGACCAACTGATAGGCGCGGTTCAAGTCAAGGCTTCATCTACCCAAGGGACGCAACCTCGCCCGAGTCCAGCCTTGGGAAGGAGCAGTAGTCCCAGACGAGTTCACGCCTCGCCTGAGGGCCTCCTCAGGCAGCGGGCACCCCCTCGGCTCTCCCGAAGCCCGGCTCGGGCAGGCTTCATTGTGAAGCAACCTTGACCAAACCGCCTCACCAACCGACCACATCGCAGGCGCATTCAATGCGAGGATCGCCTGATGCCGCACCCTGACACACGCGCTCAGTCGGCCAGGCCAAAGTGACCGCAGTCACTTCGCCCCCCTTTACTATCCGATCTGACAGGAAAACAATGTCGCTCGCCCCACTCCGACTACTGTGCCAACCGCCCAGGCGAAGCTGACAACAAGTCACGATCAACCACCGGTTCGGCCTCGGGCGCAACAGGAAGCTTCGCCTCGCCCGACCTCAGGCTCCAGCCTCGGGAGGAGGTCTCCGCCTCGCTCGACCTCAGGCTCCGGCCTCGGAAGGAAGTCTCCGCCTTGCTGGACCTCCGGACTCAGCCTCGACCTCGGTCTTGGGAGGAACCGCGTCCTCGCCCGACCCCGGCCACGGCCTCAAGAGAAGTCTCCGCCTCGCCCGACCTTGGGCTCGGACCAACCGCGCCACTGGGGATACATCATTACCCTATCCCTAGCCAGCTCAGGCTACAAGGAACAAGACCGGCGTCCCATCTGGCTTACCCCGGCGACAGGTAATGATGGTGCCCCGCATGCAACCATGATGTCGGTGGCTCTCAACCCCTTACGGCAGCAAGGAGACGTCAGTAGGATCCTTGCCGCACTGCCAGCTATGCCCCTACAGGGCTCAGGCGCTTCTCCGACGGCCACGCTATGACGTATACAGGGCTCAAGCTCTCCCCCGACAGCCACGATGGCATGTACATAGGGCTTAGGCATCTCTCTGTCAGACACGTTAGCGCATTGCTACACCCCCATTGTACATCTGGACCCTCTCCTTGCATCTATAAAAGGGAGGTCCAGGGCCTTCCCGTGGAAGGAGGAGGGTTCTCGCGTGGAGGGGACGGCGGGCTGACGAACCGGCTCTCTTCTTCCCTCTCGTGACGCTTGTAACCCCTACTACGAGCGGCACCCCCGGTGCGAGATAATACAAGTCCCCCGTTTGTGTTCCTTCTCGCGCCAACCCATCTGGGCTGGGACACGCAGCGACGACAAATTCACTAGTTGGTTCGGAGGAACCCCCGGGTCCGAAACGTCGACAGTTGGCGCGCCAGGTAGGGGCCTGCTGTGTGTTAACAATCACCTTCCCGTTGAGTTCCAGATGGGGAGTCTTCAGCAACCTCTTCAGCCTGGGACGGTGCTCCGCTTTGGGAGTCTCGAATTCATGTCTCTCGACGGCAGCTACGACATGGTACTCCTTCTCGCACAGCACTACAACAGCGACAGTCGTCAGCTCGCCCGACGACGACAAACTCGACGACGTCTTCCCCCCGTGGAGGAAGAGGAGCATCTGCGTTTGCCTCGCCACCCTCCTCGTCGCAGGAGGAGGAGGCGGGGCAACCGTGTCCAGGCAGGAGGCAGCACCTCGTCGGCTGTCGCGCAGAAGCGAGTCGATGACACCGGCGCCCCAGCGAGGGACATGCCGGGTGTTGTCCTCGCGCCCGAGACAACGACGGGTGTCACTTCCCCGCCATACGCTGACGACAAGCGAACTGACGATGCTAGCACCCTCGCGAAGGACCTGCTGGGCGTCACCCTCGTACCTGAGATGACGGTGCGCTCCGACGCGACATCACCACCGCCCATCGACCAAGAGGTACCATCCGTCTTCCACCCTGTGCCCTTTCGATTCAGTTTCGATCTGCCAAGCGACCCCGCTTCGGTGAGCGCTTTCGCTAGGGCGTATCATGATCTCCCGGGATACCATATGTGGTCATCCTGGGACCGACTGACGACTGTCTCAACCTACGGGCCCCTGGGTTCCGAGGAAGAGGACGGTCCCGACTCCGGCTGGGATTTCTCCAGACTACATGATTCTGGTGCTATGCGAGACTTCATGACCGCATGTGACTACTGCCTCTCTGGTTGCTCGGATGATGGCCATAGCCTTGTCGACGAGGGTTATGGCCCGAGTCGTGAATGTTTCCATGTCGATCTGGGGGATCTCGACGAAGGCAACCACCTTGGTATGCCGGAGAATGACCCTGGGCCTGCGTCTTGCGTTGACATCCCGCGGGAGCTAGCTGTGGTCCCAGTCCCTGTGGGGGGTCAGGGCATACAGCTTGAGCAAATCCGCGAGATGCAGGCCAAGCTCGACGAGGAAGCAGGGTGACTTGTGCAGCTCCGGCAAAACATTGAGCAAGAGCGGGCAGGTCAGGCACTCGCCGGAGGAATGTGTCATCAGCCCTAGGAAGTCCAGCGCTGTATCGTTGACAATGCCAGGGCAGCACTGCCCCCGGTCGTCAGCGAGACCGACCAGAACCTGGCTACAGTAGCGATGCTGCTCCGGACGATGCCGGAGCCATCCACCACCGAGGGGCGGCGTATCCAGGGCGAGCTCAAGAATCTCCTGGAGCATGTCGTGGTTCGACAAGCCAAAAGCTGTGCCTCCCGAAGGCGAGGGTGCCCCTCGGAGCATCACGCAACACCCTCCCGACACGTGTCCCGACACATGCGGGAGGCCTCGGTTCACACCAAGTGTACACGGGATGGGACGCCTGCCGCCCCAGACCGCCTCGACAACGCGCAACACCGCCACGACCGTCGAGCCTGCCTCGACGAGAAGGTGCGCCGAGGCTACCATCTCAGGCGCGGAGGACACTACGACAGTGGGGAGGATCGGAGCCCTTCGCCCGAGCCACCCGGTCCGCAAGCCTTCAGCCAGGCCATACGATGAGCGCCATTCCCGAACCGGTTCCGAGCCCCGACTACTATCACCAAGTACTCGGGGGAGACAAGGCCAGAGCTGTGGCTTGCGGACTACCGGCTGGCCTGCTAGCTGGGAGGGATGGACGACGACAACCTCATCATCCACAACCTTCCCATGTTCATCTCCGACACCGCCCGGGCCTGGCTAGAGCATCTGCGTCCTGCGCAGATCTCCAACTGGGACGACCTAGTCAAGGCTTTCACTGGGAACTTCCAAGGCACGTACGTGCGCCCTGGAAACTCCTAGGATCTCCAAAGCTACCGCCAGCAGCCAAGGGAGTCCCTACGAGAGTACATCTGATGGTTTTCGAAGCAGCACACCGAGCTGCCCAACATCACCGACTCGGACATCATCGGCGCGTTCCTCGCCGGCACCACTTGCCGCGACCTAGTGAGCAAACTGGGGCGCAAGACTCCCACCAAGGCGAGCGAGTTGATGGACATCGCCACCAAGTTCGCCTCTGGTCAGGAGGCGGTCGAAGCCATCTTCCGGAAAGACAAGCAGCCTCAGGAGAGGCAGCAGGAAGACGTCCCCGAGGCGTTCGCCCAGTGGGGCGTGAAAAAGAAGGCCAAGAAGAAGTCGCAAGCAAAGCGCGACGCTGCTGACACAGATCTTGTCGCTGCTGCCGAGCACAGGAACCCTCGAAAGCCTCCCGGAGGGGCTAACCTGTTCGACAAGATGCTCAAGGAGCCGTGCCCCTATCATTAGGGTCCCGTCAAGCACACCCTTGAGGAATGCGTCATGCTTCGGCGCTACTTCCATAAGGCCAGACCCCCTGTGGGAGATGGCAAGGGCCTAGACAACGACAAGAAGGAGAGCAACCAGGAGGAGGAGTTCCCTGAGGTCCACGGCTGTTTCATGATCTATGGTGGGCAAGTGGCGAATGCCTCGGCTCAGCACCGCAAGCAAGAGCGCCAGGAGGTCTGCTCGGTCAAGGTGGCGGCTCCAGTCTACCTAGACTGGTCCGACAAGCCCATCACCTTTGACCGAGGCGACCACCCCGACTACGTGCCGAGCCCAGGAAGGTACCCGCTCGTTGTCGACCCTGTCATTGGCAACGTCCGGCTCACCAAGGTCCTCATGGACGGAGGCAGCAGCCTCAACATCATCTACGCCGAGACCCTTGAGCTCTTGGGATCGGTTTGTCCTCGATCCGGGCCAGTGCAGCGCCCTTCCACGGGATCATCCCCAGAAAGTGCGTCTTGCCCCTCGGGCAATTCGATTTGCCCGTCTGCTTCGGGACTCCCTCCAACTTCCGAAAGGAAACCCTCATGTTCGAGGTGGTCGGGTTTCGAGGAACCTACCACGCGGTGTTGGGAAGGCCGTGCTATGCCAAGTTCATGGCCGTCCCCAACTACACGTATCTCAAGCTCAAGATGCCGGGCCCCAATGGGGTCATCACCGTCGGATCCATGTACCGCCACGCGTACGAATGCGACGTGGAGTGCGTGGAGTACGCTGAGGCCCTCACCGAGTCCGAGGCTCTCATCACCGACCTAGAGCGCCTCTCTAAGGAGGTGCCCGATGCGAAGCGACATGCCGGCAACTTCGAGCCAGCTAAGGTGGTCAAATCTGTCCCTCTCGACCCCAGCAACGACGATGGCAAGCAAGTCCGGATCGGCTCCGAGCTCGACCCCAAATAGGAAGCAGTGCTCGTCGACTTTCTCCGCACAAACGCCGAAGTTTTCGCGTGGACTCCCTCGGACATGCCCGGCGTACCGAGGGATGTCACCGAGCACTCACTGGACATCCGAGCTGGGGCCCGACCCGTGAAGCAGCATCTGTGCCGTTTCGACGAAGAAAATTGCAGAGCCATCAGCGAGGAGGTTCACAAGCTGATGGCCGCGGGGTTCATCAAAGAGGTATTCCATCCTGAATGGTTAGCTAACCCTGTGCTTGTGAGAAAGAAAGGTGGGAAATGGAGGATGTGCATTGACTACACCGGGCTGAACAAAGCATGTCCAAAGGTTCCCTACCCTCTGCCTCGCATCGACCAAATTGTGGACTCCACTGCTAGGTGCAAAACCCTATCATTCCTCGACGCCTACTCAGGCTATCACCAAATCAAGATGAAAGAGTCCGACCAGCTCGCGACTTCTTTCATCACACCTTTTGGCATGTATTGCTATACTACTATGCCATTTGGCTTGAGGAATGCAGGGGCCACGTACCAAAGATGCATGAACCACATGTTCGGAGAGCACATCGGCCGAACGGTCGAGGCTTATGTCGATGACATCATTGTCAAGACAAGGAAGGCCTCCGACCTCCTCTCTGACCTTGAGACGACGTTCAAGTGTCTGAGAGCGAAAGGCGTGAAACTCAATCCTGAGAAGTGTGTCTTCGGAGTCCCCCGAGGCATGCTCCTAGGGTTCATCGTCTCCGAGCGAGGCATCGAAGCCAACCCGGGGAAGATCGCGGCAATCACCAACATGGGGCCGATCAAAGATTTGAAAGGAGTGCGGAGGGTCATGGGATGCCTTGCGGCCCTGAGCCGCTTCATCTCACGCCTTGGCGAGAAAGGCTTGCCTCTGTACCGCCTCTTAAGGAAGGCCGAACGCTTCACTTGGACCCCCGAGGCCGAGGAAGCCCTCGGGAACCTTAAGGCGCTCCTTACAAATGCACCCATCCTGGTGCCCCCCGCTATAGGAGAAGCCCTCTTGATCTACGTAGCCACGACCACTCAGGTGGTCAGCGCCGCGATCGTAGTCGAGAGACAAGAAGACGGGCATGCACTGCTCGTCCAGAGGCCGGTCTACTTCATCAGCGAAGTGCTATCCGAGACCAAGATCCGCTACCCACAAATTCAGAAACTACTGTACGCAGTAATTCTGACACGGCGAAAGTTGCGACACTACTTCGAGTCTCATCCGGTCACTGTGGTGTCATCCTTCCCCCTAGGGGAGATTATCCAGTGTCGTGAGGCCTCGGGTAGGATAGCAAAGTGGGCAGTGGAGCTCATCGGCGAAACGCTATCATTCGCCCCTCGAAAGGCCATAAAATCCCAAGTCTTGGCCGACTTCCTAGCGGAGTGGACTGACACCCAGTTGCCAACAGCTCCGATCCAGGCCGAGCTCTGGACCATGTACTTTGATGGGTCACTCATGAAAACAGGAGCAGGCGCTGGCTTGCTCTTCGTTTCACCCCTCAGAAAGCATCTCCGCTACGTGATCCGCCTTCATTTTTCAGCGTCGAACAACGTGGCCGAGTACGAGGCTCTGGTTAACGGGCTGCGCATCGCCGTCGAGTTAGGGGTCCGGCGCCTCGACGCTCATGGCGACTCGCAGCTTGTCACCGACCAAGTCATGAAGAACTCCCACTACCGCGACCGGAGGATGGAGGCCTACTGTGACGAAGTCCAGCGCCTGGAAAACAAGTTCTACGGGTTAGAGCTCAACCACATCGCCCGACGGTACAACGAGACTGCGGATGAGCTGGCAAAGATAGCCTCGGGGCAGACGACGGTTCCCCTGGACGTCTTCTCTAGAGACCTACATCAACCATCCGTCAAGATCGACGACATGCCCGAGCCCGAGGAAGCCTCGGCCCAGCCCGAGGAGGCCTCGGCCGAGCCCGAGGTACCCTCGGCCGTCGAGGAGGAGGCCTTGCCCGTCGAGGGGGAACAGAATGGGGTCACGCCAGATCCGAACTGGCAGACCCCGTACCTGGAATATCTCCTCCGAGGAGAGCTTCCCCTCGACAAGGCCAAAGCTCGGCGACTGGCGCGGCGCGCCAAGTCTTTCGTCTTGCTGGGTGATAAAAAGGAGCTCTACCACCACAGCCCCTCGGGCATCCTCCAACGATGCATATCCATCGCCCAAGGACAAGAACTGTTGCAAGAAATACACTCGGGGGCTTGCGGTCACCACGCAGCACCTCGAGCCCTCGTGGGAAACGCCTTCCGACAACGTTTCTACTGGCCAACCGCGGTGGCCGACACCACTAGGATTGTACGCTCCTACCAAGGATTTCAATTCTACGCGAGGCTAACGCACCTGCCCGCTCAGGCCCTACAGACAATACCCATCACCTGGCCGTTTGCAGTAGGGCTGGAAACGAGCCGAGCCAAGCTCGGCTCGGCTCGGCTCGGTGTGGCTCGGTTCCTGAACGAGCTCGGCTCGGCTTGTCCATTCCACGAGCTGGCGAAAGAGGCTCGGCTCGGCTCGATATTGGCTCGCAAGCCGGCTCGGCCTGGCTCGCGAGCCATATTCTGGTACTTTTTGTTGCATTATTTAGTGAATTAACATTATATAAATTTGAAATATGGAATAATCATTCAACATTATGAGTAACTTAAATTATAAATTGTAATATATTCATCATCAAAGACTAAAAAATGAGCTATTATCCATAAAATTATCTAATATTCATTATTATTCTATAAATTGGTTATTTTTGCCCGGCTCGCGAGCCGGCTCGTGAGCAAGAACGAGCCGGCTCGGCTCGGCTCGCTGCAAAAACGAGCTCAGAGAAGGGGCTCGGCTCGGCTCGTTCGAGGCTCGTGAGCCGCTCCGAGCCGAGCCGCTCCGAGCTCGAGCTGGCTCGCGAGCCTCAAGCTTATTTTCCAGCCCTAGTTTGCAGTATGGGGTCTGGACCTTGTCGGTCCCTTGCAGAAGGCACCCGGGGGCTTCTCGCACCTGCTGGTCGCCATCGATAAATTCTCCAAGTGGATCGAGGTCTGACCCTTGACCAGCATCAGGTCCGAGCAGGCGGTAGCATTCTTCACCAACATCATCCATCGCTTTGGGGTCCTGAACTCCATCATCACCGACAATGTGTAACACCCGGCTTTAAGGAACAAAGCCAAGTGCATCTCATACATGCGCCAAGAAGACAACATATATAATAACAGAGTGTATAGAGATAAATGTCATTAACATCAGAGTATTTATTACATAGCGGAAGACTTATTACAAAATAAAGTAATAAAGATAAAACGAACTAAGGATCGTCGGCGCCAATGTCGACTGAGAAACGCCACCTAGATCAAGTCAAACTCCTTGCCTTGAGGCTCCTCCTGAAACACCTGCTCTTCTCCTGTGGGGGGGGGTGAGACAGCAAGGGTGAGCTCACACATGATCATAGCTCAACAAGTTGTGGGGAACCAGTGGACATAAACTCACAAAGGTGTGAGTTCATGTGATGTGTAAGGCTAGTCAATGATAAGGGTTAAAGCTGAGCATTGCTTTTAAGTAGTTGGTCAAACTTTTATTAGCAATTACTAAGTGTAAGTAAATACCAAACCATAAGTAAAGTGATAGAACAAAATTAATAACAAACCCATGCAATGCAAATGACAAAATTGAATTTAAGTTCCATAATTTAAACATCAGAGAGTCCTGAGCCGCTCATGACCGTGAGCTCGGCTAGTATACCAGTTTTACACTCTGCAGAGGTTGTACCCTTTACCCACAAGTCGTGTTTCCCATGTCGCCAGGGTTAGCTAGGCCCTTAGACACTACCAAGGTGAATGGCTAGGGATCCACTACGAGGCCTTTACAAAGTTCCACTAGCTTCCGAAAACCCGCTACAGTTTATGGGAAGATCCAGTAAAGGGTTCCTGGCTGATAGCCATCGCAGCAAAATCAACCAGGGACCTCCCCGCACTGACCTCTCCCCTACTGCCCTTGCCCCTTTCGGGTAAGGTAGTCTTCCACTAGCTTTCCTAATTAGTCAGCCAAGGGCGTCCCATTCCACCCTTGTGGTGGCACGTGGTTCTCAAGTTAAGCTCTATGTTCCAATTAACATTAATGATAACAATATGAACATAAACAGAATAACAACAAGAATTGGAACATAGAGGTAATAAATGAATATCCCAAAACCATATAAAGCAATAGCAAACTACCCAAGTGATTCAGGGGTAAACAAGGTAATGAGATAAACAAATCTAGGGTGACCTATTGGGTCCCATCAAAATTAACCTATGCATGAGTATGTGATATTAAAGAACATTATTGGGTAAAAAGTGGTCAAGGGCACAACTTGCCTTCAATGAGCTCCTGCTCAGCTACTTCAACCTGCTGCTCACCAGGATCCTCAGCAACGGGCTCTTCTACTCGCCACAATACAAACAAGCACAGTGCATATAGAGAAATTAACATTACACCAAACATATATACAAAATACACAGAGATATTCTACATATTAAAATAAAATCCTAGGAACAGAAATCATAATTTTCTGAGTTATAGATTTTAAGTTATGCATTTTCAAAGGTTTTATGTGCTTTAAATAGGATTAAGTGATAAATAAATTTCCTTACTGTTTTCATGATAAAACAGATACACTAAGTGCTAGAGAATAAAATTACAAAATTTTAGGAACTGGAATGGATTAATTTGGAGTTAGTATGAATTTTCTATGAATTTATAAAGTTCTAGTAATTATTTTCCTATTAAAAAATCCATTTTCTATTTCATTTATTCAATTTAAATGATCTCTGGACTGGGCCTCATTTTCCAGAAAAGTTAGGGGGCTCGGGGCAAAATTCGCCAGACACAGGGAACAACAGCCCTGGACTGCGGGTTATTTTCTCAAAAGCCTAGGGTCTCTTATGCAATAATGTCTGGGCGAATGGGTATGGACCTATCCTGGCCTTTGGATTAGGATTCTACGGTTATGATTAGGTCGTCAAAACGACGAAACGGTACGCAGCGCAGACCTTTAGATCTAGATCCAACGGCCAAGGTTTTTAAGTCACCCGGCCGAACCGAGGCCACCCATACACAGATCAACGCTCTGGATTTACTCGCACTGATTCGGTATGCCGATCTAATCCTAACGGTCCATCAGAACATCAACGACTCACGATCTTCGTTGCCCCCTCCGCGGCCGAGACGGCGGCGGAACGCGCCCTACGCGGCGGCGCCACACCCGCGAGCAGGTAACACGGCGCAAGCAGGTTAAATCCCGTACGGGCGTGAACAAATCGCGTACAGGGCCAAGGCGGAACGGGTAAGAGGTATCTCACCGAAGCACAGTCGACGGAGACAGCTGCCCACGCGCCACGGCGATTTGGTGGCGTAGTAATTGCTCCGGTGAGCAATTCAGTCGGCGACAGAGGCTAAACCGGCGCCAATCTACCACCGAAGCATTCCACGGGCCCCGGCGAATCACGTGGATGGGGACACACCGGCGATTTTGGAGCAGGGACACCCGACCACGGAAGAGCTTGGTTCCGCGGTAATGGCGGCGGCGCGCGGTGTGGAGGAGAGGACTAACAAGCTGTGACGGGAGGTTGAGAGGAGCCCCGCTCACGGGTTTTATCCTAGAACCCGATCTCAACAACCCCCATGCGCAGGTGGGAGTATGGCTCCTATTTCCTCTCCGCGAACGCCGCGAGCACCATCGGTAAGGCGGCCATCGGAGACCTGGTCCTTTGGCCCCGTTTGTCGGCGAGTGGTTGGAGATGTTCGCGCCGGAGTCGAAGATCGTTGGAGAGGGGCGCAGATAGGTGAGCGGGCCACACAGGCAGCGACCCGCGAGATCCGCGGTAAGCCGTCATCCGCGGCATCAGTTCAAGGCCGAGCGAGGAAGGGGGAGCTCCAGGCAAGTGGGTCCCACGCGTCAAACACCCAGCGTCAGCGCAATCCCGCGAACAAGTGACGGTATGCGGAACACACCGGCTGATCCGTGGGGCCGAGAGGTCAGCGAGGCAAGCACGAGGGGAGGCGCAACTGGGCCGTTCGACGCGCGGAGGAAGCGCGCGCGTAGGTGTTAGCAGCTGACACGCGGGCCCCATATGGCAGCGACAAACAGACACGGCGCGGAATGGGGAGGCTGGCACCTGGGGCCCATCTGTCGGCGCAAAAGGGCAGGCGCACGGGATGGAAATTTTGGGCCGCACGGTAGACTTTCTCCAGTGGGCTGAAATGTGGATCCGAGGCCCAGGTAAGGCTTTTTTTCTTTTTCCCTTTTTATTTTCTGTTTTCTTTTCTTTTACCTTTAAATCTAAGTTTTGAATTTCAAATTTGTGATGACTTGTACTCAAACTTTTCTAAGTATATGATTTTGGATAAATCATTGTGGATCAATTTATCTATTTGTAAGTTTTATTTCTTTGTATTTTCTTTCTCTCTTTCCAAGTTTTAACATTTCTTTTAGGATTTAATTTCTCATTTGGATATTTAATATTTTTCTCGTCACAAAATGCACACAAAAATATCCAGCATGATGCAATGATTTAGTAGCATATCTTTTCATTATTTGTTCTTGGATATGGTGTTCTCATATGATGATGAATAAAGATCAAACTCACATAAAGAGAAAATGTTTCTCTATTGATATTATCCCTAGCAATTACAAAGTGGGTGTTACAAATCCTACCCCCCTTAAAAATAATCTCGTCCTCGAGATTTAAGAAGAACTAGGGAAAAGGTGGGGAAAATCTGTACGAAGTTCTTCTTCTCTTTCCCAAGTTGCTTCATCTTCACTGTGGTGACTCCATTGAACTTTACACATCTTTATCACCTTATTCCTTGTAACTCGAGTCAATGTATCCAAAATCTTGATCGGGTACTCCGTGTAAGTCAAATCACCTTGAACACTGAGCTCTTCCATTGGTAACTGTTCCTCGGGGACACGGAGACACTTCTTGAGTTGAGACACATGGAACACATTGTGCACGTCAGATAGACTATTAGGTAACTTGAGTTGATAGGCCATCTCTCCAACTTGCCTAAAAATCAGGAATGGTCCAATATAGCGAGGGGACAATTTGCCCTTGACTTTAAATCTCCTCATTCCATGTAGTGGTGAAACCTTGGGGTACACATAATCTCCTTCTTCAATTTCCAGTGGTCTCCCTCTATTATTAGCATAGCTCTTTTGCCTGGTCTGAACTATCCTCAAGTTCTCTCGAATTATACAAACTTGTTCTTCTGCCTCTTGAATAAGTTTGGGTCCACAGAATTGGCTCCCTCTAGTCTAGTCCCAAAATAGAGGAGTCCTGCACTTCCTTCCATATGAAGCTTCAAAAGGTGACATCTTCAGGCTGGCTTGATAACTATTATTATATAAGAACTCAGCATAAGGTAGACTCTTGTCCCAACTACTACCATGCTGAAGGGTACAAGCTCTCAACATGTATTCCCATACTTGCTTAGTCCTTTCAGTTTGTACATTAGTCTGAGGTAGGCCGAACTATGATTCAACTTCGTATCCATATTCTCATGAAATCTTTTCCAAAGTCTGGAGGTAAACTGTGATCCTCTATCCAAAATGATCTTCTCAGTACTCCGTGTAGAGACTCAATCCAAGACATGTATAACTTAGCCAATTGTGATCCCTTATAGATGGTCTTGACCGGAATAAAATGAGCCACTTGGGTCAGTCTATCCACAATAACCCATATAGAATTGTATCCTTTCGAGGTGCGAGGCAATCCAGTAATGAAGTCCATACCACTCTCTTCTCACTTCCACTCGGGTATCTTTAATGGGTATAATAGTCCAGCTGGCCTCTGGTGTTCAGCCTTAACTCTTTAACACACATCACACATAGCCACATGTATAGCCACATCTCTCTTCAGTCCGTATCACAAGTATGTCTGCTTCAAATCCTGATACATCTTGGTACTCCCAGGATGAATAGAATAATCCAAGTCATGGGCTTCCTTCGATATAGCCTCTCGAAGGCTTTCAATCTCCGGAACACATCTCTTGTCCTTGAAGCATACGGTGCCTTGTCCATCTTCCGTGAATTCCGGAACTCGATCTTCAGTAATCAGATCCTTAATCTCTTGTATCTTAGCATCACCATTTTGTCCTTTGCGGATCTCTTGCTCCAAGGTAGGTTCCACATCGATAGTAACTCCCTCAGTATGAGCGACTATCCCCAGGTTAAGTCTTCTGAAATCCTCAACAATCTCATCGGGTAGCTGGGCAACAACAGCTAAATGAACATGCTCTTTTCGACTCAAGGCATCTGTAACCAAATTCGCCTTGCCCGGGTGATAGTAAATTTCCAAATCATAACCCTTAATAAGCTCCAACTAACGGCGTTGCCTAAGGTTGAGATCCTTCTGAGTGAACATATACTTCAAACTCTTATGATCCGTATATACTTGGCACTTCTCGTCCCACTTGAATTCTCTTTCCTTCACCAAAAGCGAGGTCATAAGCTTAGCACTCTTAGAAAATCCTTCAATCAATCTCCAATAATGTCCTGCAAGTCCCAAGAAACTCTGAATCTCAGTGACTGTAGTGGGCACGCTCCACACCACTATCCTTCACTTTAGCAGGATCCACTGATACTCCTCCATTAGAAATGATATGTCCAAGGAATGGCACCTCGCCAATCCAAAACTCGCATTTATCGTACTTGGCGTAGAGTTGATTATCTTAAAGCTTCTGTAGCACCAACCTTAGATGTTCTTCATGGTCACTCTCATTCTTAGAATAGATAAGAATATCGTCGATGAACACCACGACGAATCTGTCCAAATACTCCAAAAACATCTTATTCATCAAATCCATGAAATAAGCTGGTGCATTAGTTAATCCAAACGACATAACGATGATCTCATATAATCCATATCGAGTCGAGAAATCCGTCTTAGGAATATCTGATGGTCCAATCTTCATCTGATGGTATCCCGATCGGAGGTCAATCTTCGAGAATCCCCTGGCTCCTCTCATCCGATTAAATAAATCCTTAATGCGGGGTAACAGAAACTTGTTCTTCACAGTGACATCATTAAGGGACCTTTAATCCATGCATATCCCTTGCGATCCATCCTTCTTCTGCACAAATAACACCGGTGCTCTCCAAGGTGAAGACTCGGACGAATGTACTCAGCCTCTTGCAAATCCGTTAAGTGCTTCTTGAGTTCTTTTAACTCTTCTACAGACATTCTATACTGCTTGGCTCCAATATTATAGCAGTAACTCCAAATTCTCTACCCATAACGGCCAATGTCAATCTACGTGTCATTTGATTCACCATAACAGGCCCTTTAGGTGTAATTACTCTCATGGGTTTTCTCGTATTGTCCAACACATTTGCACAATCCCAAAATCTCAGCATGACGCTTAATTTTATTAGCAACTCATGGGGACAAATAGACCTTTTTATTCCTCCTAAAATAGTATCATACCGAATTACTAACTAAAGGAACATGTAGATCCTACAAATAGTAGTAATTTACATATATGTTTATGTAGCTTGGTGGAGCCGGTGGTGGTGGAGATGGTGGTTGCTCTTGTTGTTGTCTCTCCAACCGTGATTGCCTTATTTCTTGCTGTATCTCCAGACGGGCCTGTCGTATTTCCTCGCGTTCTTGTCTTATCTGGCTTTGCATTTCGGTCATCATGTCTGTCAATTGCTGTATTACCAGCCTTTGGGTTGCAATCACTTGCTCGGTTTCAACAGGTGGGGGATTTGGAGGATTCATTTCTGTTTGCTGTTGCGTGATAATCTTTCCTTTCCTGGTATTGACCATCTGAGTTAGATACATAAGGTAAGAAAGAGCAGTAGACAAGGCAGTAATTACAATCATGTTACTTTGGGGTACTTATTAGCTAAGTAGATTAGTGTGTCACCTACTAAAGCTAATACCTTATGATGGTACATGCTAAGATGCCCAGCCATAATGTTGCAATCAATCAAAGAAGCAAATCAGGCATTGATCATCATAACAATCAACCAACATTTTTAATAGAGAAAATAGTTTTAATTTTTGTCTTAGGCTTCCTATCTCTTAAAAATGTCATAGGGGTAGGGATTCCAAGGTGTGAAATCCATCTTGTTTCAGAGTAGAGAGGATAAGATTAATCAGAGTAGAACAGTAGAAGGTGGGACAGGATCAAGATAAGTGTGGAAAGAATCAGAGTAAGGTAAGTATAGAATGAATCAGAATAAGGTAAGTAGGTAATGGTTTTTGTCCATTTTCTATCTAGGTTTCGTCCTACAGTCAACATTTCCTCTGATACCACTTCTGTAACACCCGGCTTTAAGGAACAAAGCCAAGTGCATCTCATACATGCGCCAAGAAGACAACATATATAATAACAGAGTGTATAGAGATAAATGTCATTAACATCAGAGTATTTATTACATAGCGGAAGACTTATTACAAAATAAAGTAATAAAGATAAAACGAACTAAGGATCGTCGGCGCCAATGTCGACTGAGAAACGCCACCTAGATCAAGTCAAACTCCTTGCCTTGAGGCTCCTCCTGAAACACCTGCTCTTCTCCTGTGGGGGGGGGGGTGAGACAGCAAGGGTGAGCTCACACATGATCATAGCTCAACAAGTTGTGGGGAACCAGTGGACATAAACTCACAAAGGTGTGAGTTCATGTGATGTGTAAGGCTAGTCAATGATAAGGGTTAAAGCTGAGCATTGCTTTTAAGTAGTTGGTCAAACTTTTATTAGCAATTACTAAGTGTAAGTAAATACCAAACCATAAGTAAAGTGATAGAACAAAATTAATAACAAACCCATGCAATGCAAATGACAAAATTGAATTTAAGTTCCATAATTTAAACATCAGAGAGTCCTGAGCCGCTCATGACCGTGAGCTCGGCTAGTATACCAGTTTTACACTCTGCAGAGGTTGTACCCTTTACCCACAAGTCGTGTTTCCCATGTCGCCAGGGTTAGCTAGGCCCTTAGACACTACCAAGGTGAATGGCTAGGGATCCACTACGAGGCCTTTACAAAGTTCCACTAGCTTCCGAAAACCCGCTACAGTTTATGGGAAGATCCAGTAAAGGGTTCCTGGCTGATAGCCATCGCAGCAAAATCAACCAGGGACCTCCCCGCACTGACCTCTCCCCTACTGCCCTTGCCCCTTTCGGGTAAGGTAGTCTTCCACTAGCTTTCCTAATTAGTCAGCCAAGGGCGTCCCATTCCACCCTTGTGGTGGCACGTGGTTCTCAAGTTAAGCTCTATGTTCCAATTAACATTAATGATAACAATATGAACATAAACAGAATAACAACAAGAATTGGAACATAGAGGTAATAAATGAATATCCCAAAACCATATAAAGCAATAGCAAACTACCCAAGTGATTCAGGGGTAAACAAGGTAATGAGATAAACAAATCTAGGGTGACCTATTGGGTCCCATCAAAATTAACCTATGCATGAGTATGTGATATTAAAGAACATTATTGGGTAAAAAGTGGTCAAGGGCACAACTTGCCTTCAATGAGCTCCTGCTCAGCTACTTCAACCTGCTGCTCACCAGGATCCTCAGCAACGGGCTCTTCTACTCGCCACAATACAAACAAGCACAGTGCATATAGAGAAATTAACATTACACCAAACATATATACAAAATACACAGAGATATTCTACATATTAAAATAAAATCCTAGGAACAGAAATCATAATTTTCTGAGTTATAGATTTTAAGTTATGCATTTTCAAAGGTTTTATGTGCTTTAAATAGGATTAAGTGATAAATAAATTTCCTTACTGTTTTCATGATAAAACAGATACACTAAGTGCTAGAGAATAAAATTACAAAATTTTAGGAACTGGAATGGATTAATTTGGAGTTAGTATGAATTTTCTATGAATTTATAAAGTTCTAGTAATTATTTTCCTATTAAAAAATCCATTTTCTATTTCATTTATTCAATTTAAATGATCTCTGGACTGGGCCTCATTTTCCAGAAAAGTTAGGGGGCTCGGGGCAAAATTCGCCAGACACAGGGAACAACAGCCCTGGACTGCGGGTTATTTTCTCAAAAGCCTAGGGTCTCTTATGCAATAATGTCTGGGCGAATGGGTATGGACCTATCCTGGCCTTTGGATTAGGATTCTACGGTTATGATTAGGTCGTCAAAACGACGAAACGGTACGCAGCGCAGACCTTTAGATCTAGATCCAACGGCCAAGGTTTTTAAGTCACCCGGCCGAACCGAGGCCACCCATACACAGATCAACGCTCTGGATTTACTCGCACTGATTCGGTATGCCGATCTAATCCTAACGGTCCATCAGAACATCAACGACTCACGATCTTCGTTGCCCCCTCCGCGGCCGAGACGGCGGCGGAACGCGCCCTACGCGGCGGCGCCACACCCGCGAGCAGGTAACACGGCGCAAGCAGGTTAAATCCCGTACGGGCGTGAACAAATCGCGTACAGGGCCAAGGCGGAACGGGTAAGAGGTATCTCACCGAAGCACAGTCGACGGAGACAGCTGCCCACGCGCCACGGCGATTTGGTGGCGTAGTAATTGCTCCGGTGAGCAATTCAGTCGGCGACAGAGGCTAAACCGGCGCCAATCTACCACCGAAGCATTCCACGGGCCCCGGCGAATCACGTGGATGGGGACACACCGGCGATTTTGGAGCAGGGACACCCGACCACGGAAGAGCTTGGTTCCGCGGTAATGGCGGCGGCGCGCGGTGTGGAGGAGAGGACTAACAAGCTGTGACGGGAGGTTGAGAGGAGCCCCGCTCACGGGTTTTATCCTAGAACCCGATCTCAACAACCCCCATGCGCAGGTGGGAGTATGGCTCCTATTTCCTCTCCGCGAACGCCGCGAGCACCATCGGTAAGGCGGCCATCGGAGACCTGGTCCTTTGGCCCCGTTTGTCGGCGAGTGGTTGGAGATGTTCGCGCCGGAGTCGAAGATCGTTGGAGAGGGGCGCAGATAGGTGAGCGGGCCACACAGGCAGCGACCCGCGAGATCCGCGGTAAGCCGTCATCCGCGGCATCAGTTCAAGGCCGAGCGAGGAAGGGGGAGCTCCAGGCAAGTGGGTCCCACGCGTCAAACACCCAGCGTCAGCGCAATCCCGCGAACAAGTGACGGTATGCGGAACACACCGGCTGATCCGTGGGGCCGAGAGGTCAGCGAGGCAAGCACGAGGGGAGGCGCAACTGGGCCGTTCGACGCGCGGAGGAAGCGCGCGCGTAGGTGTTAGCAGCTGACACGCGGGCCCCATATGGCAGCGACAAACAGACACGGCGCGGAATGGGGAGGCTGGCACCTGGGGCCCATCTGTCGGCGCAAAAGGGCAGGCGCACGGGATGGAAATTTTGGGCCGCACGGTAGACTTTCTCCAGTGGGCTGAAATGTGGATCCGAGGCCCAGGTAAGGCTTTTTTTCTTTTTCCCTTTTTATTTTCTGTTTTCTTTTCTTTTACTTTTAAATCTAAGTTTTGAATTTCAAATTTGTGATGACTTGTACTCAAACTTTTCTAAGTATATGATTTTGGATAAATCATTGTGGATCAATTTATCTATTTGTAAGTTTTATTTCTTTGTATTTTCTTTCTCTCTTTCCAAGTTTTAACATTTCTTTTAGGATTTAATTTCTCATTTGGATATTTAATATTTTTCTCGTCACAAAATGCACACAAAAATATCCAGCATGATGCAATGATTTAGTAGCATATCTTTTCATTATTTGTTCTTGGATATGGTGTTCTCATATGATGATGAATAAAGATCAAACTCACATAAAGAGAAAATGTTTCTCTATTGATATTATCCCTAGCAATTACAAAGTGGGTGTTACACAATGGCACATAGTTCACTGGGAAAAGTTCCTAGACTTCTACGATGACCACCATATCCGTGTGGACTAGGCCGCCGTGGCTCACCCCATGATGAATGGGCAGGTGGAGCGTGCCAACGGTATGATTTTGCAGGGACTCAAACCGAGGATCTACAATGACCTCAACAAGTTCGGCAAGCGGTGGATGAAAGAGCTACCCTCGGTAGTCTGGAGTCTGAGGACGACGCCGAGCCGAGCCACGGGGTTCTCGCCGTTTTTTCTAGTCTATGGGGCCGAGGCCGTCCTCCCCATGGACTTAGAATACTGTTCCCCGAGGACCAGGGCGTACGACGACCGAAGCAACTAGACCAGCCGAGAGGACTCGCTGGACCAGCTCGAGGAGGCTCGGGACGTTGCCTTACTACATTCGGCACGGTACCAGCAGTCGCTGCGACGCTACCACGCTTGAAGCGTTCGGCCCTGAGGCTTCCAAGTGGGAGACTTGGTGCTTCGTCTGCGACAGGACGCCCGAGGGTGCCACAAGCTCACTCCCCCTTAGGAAGGGCCCTTCATCATCGCCAAGATTTTCAAGCCCGGAACATACAAGCTGGCCAACGACCAAGGCGAGGTCTACAGCAATGCTTGAAACATCCAACAACTACGTGGCTTCTACCCTTAAGATGTTTTAAGTCGTTCATGTACCTCATTTTCTTTACATACATAAAGTCTAACCGTCAAGGAAGGGTCGGCCTCGCCTCAGCAAAGCCTGACCCTCCCTCGGGGGCTAGAAGGGGGGAACCCCCTCTGCGTCAAAATTTTCCTCAGAAAAATTTTCTACCAAAACGACCTTTCGTGCTTTCGACTTCTGTATTGATAGCGGGATCCTAAAAACGACGAGAGTACACGTAAGCGGCAAGGCCGACCGAGCCGAGGGACTCCTACGCCTCCGGGATACGGATACCCCACTCGTCACCTTCCATGAAAAGTAACTCTCGCTCAGACAAGTGGTTCTGCTACCAACGGACAAGTCATGGCGCACGAAACAAGGGGAAAGAAAACACAGCTTTATGATACGACGATGAAAGTGTTCGGGCCTCAGCAGCCACGAAAGAACACACGCATGCTACAAATAAACTGCTCCAGGAAGATCAGGCGTCGACAGGGGAAGCAGTTGTGCCCTCGGCGCCGCTTCCGCCTTCGGCGAGGTCTGGCCTAGCCTCAGACAACGACGCGGGCAGAAGGATCTCCACCTCGAAGGAGGAGGCCAGCATCGCACTCAGGCCCTCGGCGGCCGCATCAAGCCTCTAGACCTCGGCTAAGGCAGCCTCGTCTTCGTCAGGTAGACAGTACCCCTCGCTGACCCGCTCCAAGTCCATGTCGTAGTGGGAAGCGAGCACGGCGAAGGCCCGCCTAACGCCATGGTGCAGTGCCCCGCGGAGTCTGCTGCGCACATAGCTGCCCAAGGCCCACAGATGACTCTAGGGGGAGCTACCCGAGGGGACGTCGTCAAGGTCAAAGGCTCGACAAAATCCTGAGATAGCCTCAGACATAGCCACACGGTCGGCCTCATTCTGCTCAGCCGCCCGAGCGTGCGCCTTGACGGACTCATTAAGAGCCGTCTCGAGCTCTGCAGATAGCCGATCAAAATTCTTCAGACACAAGTTGAAGAATGAAGCTGAATTGAAGTTGCAAAGCAGGCGAAACATACCTTCGGCTCAGGCACGCTCCTACGAGGCCACGACTTGGGCAGACTGGGCAGATCCGACGGCCACAGCCAGGTCCACCGCAAGGGCCCCGGCCCGAGCACACACCTCGGCCAGCTGACCCTCGAGGGCCTCAGCCTGGCCCACGGCCTCGGCAGCCTAGCTCCGAGATTGGTCCCGCTCGTCGATGGCCTGGCCAAGCTCTAGCTACCGCTGCTGCGCCTCCGTCCGTGCCAACGCCGCCTCTGCCCGCGCCGCCACTGCCTCCGCCTTCAGATCATCACAGAGCAGCCGAAGGTCCGCCAGCTCAGTGCTCTATTGGGCAAGGTGTTGGGGGCCTTCGGCTTCCGAAGGTCCTCAAAAACATGATTTGATAATGTTTTCCGAGTGAAACATGTGAACAGGTATCTTCGGAGTCAGGTTGCGGGTATACAAGAGCATGGTTAATACGAAGCTTGGCTGGGATGGAAAGCGACCACGACGAAGGATAAGACGATCACGAAGCTATGTGCAGAAAAGCTTCGACATGATGGCAGAAAAGAGGAACCGACTTAAAGATGAAAAGCCAAATTAAACCTCGAAGAGTTGCTATAGAGTTATTGATATATGTAAAGGGCATCAATGTAATTTTACATGGGCTGTGTCCCGTGCCTATAAATAGATGAACAGTACTCCTGTACTGTTCAGGCGGACTTGGCATACGCTTTTTGCATCACGTCTGTACCTTTACTTTTCATCAATCTGAAGGTACATTTATAATTTGTCTTTATGAATTTGGTAATAAAAATAAGTTGACGATAATATTCGTATCATTATTCATGTTTCATATATGTGTTCTTTTTTACCATCTATCGATCTTACGAAGGTCTTTTCCTTCGTAACCTTCGTCCAAAATTCATTATATCTGAAAGGGCATAATGTTTATAAGGACGAAGGAATTTAACATTTAACACTTTTTATGTTGCCTTGTTCTTAACTCTTAGCATTTGAGAACAAGTCTCCAACATTGGCGCCCATCTCTGGTGAACTCATGTCCATTTTTTGAGTTTTGAACACCTTCGGCAAGCATCACCTTCGTCATGCCGCCGAAAAAAGCTTCAGCGACAGGGGTTGCCACTCTGCAGCCGCTGGACCCCAATTAGGATGTCGTTTCTCTTAGGGAGGCCCGAAGCCAGAAGAGGAAGGCCACCAGTCCAACGCCTCCGGAAGACGACTTGGATCAAGAAATCCGAAATTTGGAGATGCTCCATCAACAGGTCCAACGGAAGAAGGAAAAGATGGCTCGTCTAGCTGATCTTCAAAGGCAGATAGACGAAGCCTCTGAAGAGCTTCGACATCTTGCTCAAGATGACCAGAACCAAAGGCCCCCGCGCAGAGAGCTTCATCAAGAGGGCTTCTACAACGAGGGCGACTGGTATGAAGATTTCCATCATGGAAATTTTGCTTTTGATGATACTTCTCCCCTGTCAACAGAACTGGAGGCTACACCTTGGCCACAGTCTTACAAGCCACCTCAGCTCCCCATGTACGATGGTCATTCAGACCCAAAGCAATTCTTGATGAGCTATGAAGCAACCATATCTTCGTATGGTGGCAACACGACGGTCATGGCAAAGTCTTTCATCATGGCTGTCAGGAGTGTTGCACAAACCTGGTACTCCTCTCTTCGGCCAGGAACAATCACTTCATGGCAAAAGCTAAAGGACATGTTGATAACCAGCTTCCAAGGGTTTCAAACGAAGCCAGTTACTGCCCAAGCTTTATTCCAGTGCACCCAGGACCACGAAGAATATCTTCAGGCGTATGTCCGAAGGTTCCTGCGTCTGAGGGCACAGGCACCAACAGTGCCCAATGAAATTATCATTGAGGCAATGATCAAGGGGCTTCAGCCGGGACCTTCAGCTCAGTACTTTGCCAGAAAGCCTCCTCAAACTTTGGAGAAGTTGCTCCAGAAGATGGACGAGTATATTCGAGCTGACAACGATTTTCGCCAAAGAAGGGAGGAAGCATTCAGGTTCTCTGAAATGACCAGGGGCTTCGGAGGAAGATTCCATCCGAGGCACGTCAGGTCAATTCATAATTCTACTCAAAGTGATGACAAAGGGAGTCAACAGCAAAGGCCACAGTGCTCCTCGCAAACTTCGGGGCAACAACAAAGCTCTTTCCGGCCGCCAGCGCCAAGGGGCAGAGGCGCCAGGGGCTTCGGGGGAAGATTTAGAGATCAACCAAGAAAAATTTACTGCCTATTCTGTGGTGAAGGCAAAGGCCATACCACCAGGATGTGCCATGTTACCATTCAGAAGCAAAAAGAGCTAGCAGAAGCTGCAGCGCAACAGAGCCAGCCGACCAGGTCATGCATACTGCTTCGTACCATTCGCCTTACATTCCAGAATATGTAGGCAATCACCCTGCAGTTTCTGTTGCTTCGGCAAGTCAATCCCAAGCAACTTGGCAACAGCCTCCACCACCACCACCAATGCAACGAGGTCAGCAGCCAGAAGGGAGTCAGCACACTCACCTTCAGCGGGACTTCAGAGAGGAGTCCGAAGCTCGCATGGTCAATAGCACTGTGCCGGAGTCGAAGCATATTTACTGATAAATATCCTACCTCGATAGCGGATTTTCGCATTATTCGCATTTCAGTCTTACTTTCTTTTTAATAAGGAACAATTATGGGAAGTTTAAGTGCTTTTTATCGTCTTTTAATCTCTTGTAACAGTTTCGTTCTCTGTCATAATAAAAATATGTCTTCTCCATAGGCTTAAGTTGCCGAAACATAAGAATTTATGGTGGCAAGAAGGATCTTCGAATTATCAAAAATTTGTTCTAAGAAATACAGTGCAATTTCTTCGAAGCAGCAAAAGTCGTTCCTAAGGGAGCACAGTGTAAGTTCTCCGCTCAAAAGTCGTTCCTAAGGGAGCGCAGTGTAAGTTTTCTGCTCAAAAGTCGTTCCGAAGGGAATGCAGAGCTTACAACGAAAAATAAACGCTGATTCCGCTGAAAGTAAAAGACGAAGAAGCTCCTAAGGGAGGCTTACAGCTAAAAATAAACGCTGGTTCCGCTGAAAGTAAAAGGCGAAGAAGCTCCTAAGGGAGGCTTACAGCGAAAAATAAACGCTGATTCCGCTGAACTAAAAGGCGAAGAAGCTCCTAAGGGAGGCTTGCAGTGAAAAATAAATGTCGACCTTCGGCAAATATCATTTTGCATAACATCACATCATCACATCATTTGCATAGCATAACATCATACATCATGTTGCATCAATGACGCAAGAAGGGGATCGATGTTGATATTTGGAGATTGTTCCGAAGAAGCAGTGCCAAGGCACGAAAAAGTAAATTTTGAAGAAGCATACCTTCGTCAAACTCCGAAATGAAAAGATTTATCGGTTATTGATTTTGCGAAGATCGGATGTTTTTATGAAAATATGGATATTATTTACGAAGCATGAAAAGAAGGGAAGGTGTTTTTTCGCCGAAGGCTCAAAAACAGTATGTATATGAAGTTTCATGCATCGTAAAGAATAGAACAATAAATAGTTAATATATTACACATGTTTCTCAACAAATATTATATTCTAAATGTTTTTACAGCAGCATTTAATCTTCCCTTAGAACTACTTCTGCAGCTTCATTTAGTAGCTGATCAACAACTTTATCCATGATGGCTTCGGCCATTTGTCTAATTTCGTCATCCCCCTTCGTGTGGGGGCCGGCAGATGATTCAACAGGTTCTGAGGGAAGAGTATATACGAACTTATTACTATTACAAACCGTCAACAAGTTCGAAATCAAAAAATTACAACAAAGAGACAAAAACCACTAGTCAATACCTATTTGCCCTTCGGGCTCTGCGCTTTTCTCAGCAGCCTCTGCTACTTTTCTAGCATCATGGATGCCTTTTTCGCTTTTTTGAATAATCTCTTGGGCCATTTCCCGGCCACCATTATCCCAGATGTCGGTGAAAAATTTTCCACCAACCATGCTAGCTTCGGCCGAGGGGTCTTTTATATCTTCGGAGGATAAGACAGTTTTGGATTGTGCTAAAACTTTCACATGCTCGCAGCCTTTCCTCTCCAAAATAGTAGCAATCCCTCTAGCACCCGAAAAAGCACATATGTCTCCACGGCTATTCAAAATTTCCTCAAAGGCCTCAGCTTCATGATTAATCCATTCGATTGGGCCTTCGGGGTTACACCTTGTGAAGTTTTCCTCGCTCGAGAACGCGCCAACGCTGGCGAAGCTAGCTTTTATCTTCTTAACGCATTCTATAGATTTGCCATAGCACCTTTTCTTGGATGAACGAAGCTCTTCAACGGTTCCTTCTAAATGATTTGCCCATTGATCGCTAAGTTCTCGCTTCCTTTCTTCAAGTATGCGTTCTTCTTTAGCTCGGGCTAATTGTTTCCGAAGATCTTCAATTTCGTGCTTCTGAGCTTCGGCCTGAGCTTTAGAAGTAGCTTCGTTTTCCTTTATCTTATCCACCAATGTAAGTAGAATTTTGTCCTTTTCCAAGTCTTCGTTTCTTAGCTTGATAACCTTTGTTCGAAGGTTATTGAGAGCAATAATGCAGCTCTCATCTTCAGCATTCTTTTGTGCCCTTAAGGCATTGCTGAGTATTAAGCCCTATTCAAAAGAATGAATGGATTAACATAAGAACAAAAGACTAATTCAAAATTCATAAACTTCAAAATTCACAATTTTTGTACCTTCAGACTATTGTATGCAAGGCTATCCGCAAGATCGTCCTTCGTCATGGCGCAGAGGCCAGCTTTTCAAGCTTCGGGAACCCCATGCTTCTAGCCATCTCCCGGCAGACGGATAATTCCTTGTTATCTGGGAGACAGTATAAGAAGTCGTCTTCGTCTGTGCCATTGAATACTAAGGCCCCTTTTGGATACCTCAGTTCTTGGGCATAGTGATTAGCTTCAAAAATCTCTTCTTCAGATAATCTTTTTCCCGAAGCATGTCGAACAATATAATCGAGGGCTTTGGAGGATGCTTCGGGGGCAGCAGTGCCAGTTTTTTCAACTAAAATCGGCTCTGTCATTTTTGCTTCTTCGGCTTCCAAGAATTTTACCTTGGTGGGCTCTGAAGGCCCAGCTTCAGTCTCAGATTGTTGCTTTGGAGCTTCGGCAATAAAGACTTCAGTTTGCATTTCGGAAGTTTCAACAATTTTCTTCAGAGTTGTGCTTGAAGACTTAACTGTCTCCAAAACATCTAGCACATTAACCATCCTTTTTCTTTTCGGGGTCATCGCTGGGCCCTTTTGGTTTTTTTCTGTCTCAATTTTTGCTAAAGGACTTAAAATTTCTAATGATTTTGTTTCTTCAGTCCTCGGTTTTTCTGTTTTTTCTGTTGATGGTGCTTCGACCATTTCTTCGATTTTTGGCACTGGAGGTGGTTCTTTAGCTTCGGTGGCCGAAGAGGTCTCACCAATAAATTCAGGCACTGTGGCCGGTTCAATAAAACGTGGCCGGTGTGTGAGAACCTTTACCTTTTTTCTCTTCGACGCTGGCTCGCTAGGAGCAGCTGAAGCAATTTCCTTTACAGAAGAAGTATTCTTTATTTTTTGACCCCGCGCTGGGTAATGGTAGTCGGGGTAGACAAACCCAATTGCATCAAATACTCAGTTAAGTCTCTTCTTCTTTCGGCCTTCGAAGGCCGCTGATAATGCAGTATCTTCGGCCTTCGAGTACACTCCAAGCAATTCGTCACTTATGGCCTCAATACTCTTTAACCAGTCACCATCTGGCTCAACAAACTTTTCTCCGTATTTGAATGTGTATTTTAGCCTAACTAGTCCACCTTCGTCAGGTTCCTTGACGGTCTCCTTCGGCATTTCCCACTTTTCTACAAGTGGCCATATTCTGAAGGCAATATGCTCTTGGACCAAATCCCTTGTCCCAATAAAAGAGCAAACCACGTCGAAGGCTCTCTGGCATTCTTCGGCTGCTTCATTCATTTCCACCTTCGGCTTCCGGAGGCCGAAGCGTTGCCAGATAGGGCGCATAATGATACCCTTGATATCTTCACGTGATTTCAAGTCATTTTTCACATAAAACCATTCAGTCATCCAGTCGCCGGGCCACCTCTTTCGAAAGGTTGGCATAGGGCAGCTTGACCCAGACCGAGCGCCGAAGCTATAGTAGCCGAAATTGTTGTGATACTGCTCTTTGCCCCAGGGTTTTGTCTCATACAATAACTCATGTATGTTGCAGAAGCTTTTTGCATTAGGTTCCAAACCTTGGCTTCTCGCGGCCCACACAAAAATGCCCATCCTCATGATTGCTTCGGGAGTAAGTTGATGAAGGTAGATTTCAAATATCTTCAGTATTTCCACGACAAACCTGCTCAAGGGAAATCGTAATCCAGCTTTTAAGAAGCTTCGGAATATCACGACTTCATTTTCTTCGAGAGTCGGGCAAGTCTTCTCTCCTTCGTCAGCCCTCATAATAGACAAGTCCCGAAAATATCTGCCCCTCATATTGATAAGATGATTTTCTTTAATACTCGATTTACCAAAAACTGCATGGCTTGGTCGCCAGGGTCGATCTTCAGAATCTTCACCGCCACTATCCACATCATAACTTTCACTATCGCCAGTATCTTCAGATAAACCCTCCAAAATCTCCCTGGTAATCTTCTCTGTATTAGTCTTTGACATTGATTCAAGAAAGCCCAGGTGCATCTCCTCAGAAAGGCTTAGCTTTGAAGCACCAACAACTTTCTTATCTTCAGACATCTTCGCAAATGCTGACAAAGCGCACTCGAAACCGAAGCTTAAAAATTTAAAACCAAGCAAGTGCTGTTGCGTGCGGGCTAAAAAGTTGGGTGAGTAAAAGCAGGTGGCAAGGGAGCGTGCCAAATAGGCTGGTGCTGAGCTCTTATTTATACAACTAGCGCGTTGAAAACTGGAGGGTCCCGCTTGTCAGTGACTGCTGCTATTCTAGCAGAAGGAAGGTGTTTTTTCAGACCTTCGGCTTAGCCTTTGTCCATGTCGCAATATGAATTTATCATTACAGTAAATTAATATTGCGAGGGGCTACTGTTGGGGGCCTTTGGCTTCCGAAGGTCCTCAAAAACATGATTTGACAATGTTTTCCGAGTGAAACATGTGAACAGGTATCTTCGGAGTCAGGTTGCGGGTATACAAGAGCATGGTTAAGACGAAGCTTGGCTGGGATGGAAAGCGACCACGACGAAGGATAAGACGATCACGAAGCTATGTGCAGAAAAGCTTCGGCATGACGGCAGAAAATAGGAACCGACTTAAAGATGAAAAGCCAAATTAAACCTCGAAGAGTTGCTATAGAGTTATTGATATATGTAAAGGGCATCAATGTAATTTTACATGGGCTGCGTCCCGTGCCTATAAATAGATGAACAGTACTCTCGTACTGTTCAAGCGGACTTGGCATACGCTTTTTGCATCACGTCTGTACCTTTACTTTTCATCAATCTGAAGGTACATTTATAATTTGTCTTTATGAATTTGGTAATAAAAATAAGTTGATGATAATATTCGTATCATTATTCATGTTTCATATATGTGTTCTTTTTTACCATCTATCGATCTTACGAAGGTCTTTTCCTTCATAACCTTCGTCCAAAATTCATTATATCCGAAAGGGCATAATGTTTATAAGGACGAAGGAATTTAACATTTAACACTTTTTATGTTGCCTTGTTCTTAACTCTTAGCATTTGAGAACAAGTCCCCAACACAAGGCGCTCATTAGCCTTGGCAAGCGTGGCCCTCTGGGACCGTAGCGAACCCCAGATGCCGCTCTCGTGGCGGATGAACAGCGACTTGGCGGTGCTCACATCCGCCAGTTCCTGAGCAAGGAAGACAAGGTATTACAAAGAATGCCCTGGCCACGCAAGGTATGCACCTGAAATCCTTACCTGGAGGACCCTGGGAACGTCCTTGGAAAGGATCTCCAAGGTCGACCGAAGCGACCCCATCGCCGCCTCGGCATACTCACGGAGCTCATCCCGAGACTGCTCCTCCTGCTCATCGTTGAGGACGAGGAGGGGTTTCGAGGCGCCACGGCTCTAGAACCGGAACGCCTGCCCACACCACTCATTGGGGTTGCGCTGCGCGGGGATGAGGACGCCGCCCCCCAAGACAAGCCGCGGTGTTGCGTGCTCCTCCGCCAAGGCGTCGGGTTCCCCTGCAGACAACACGTCGGGCACCATCGCCATCGACGCGCTGGGCTTCCCCTCGGCTAAGGTGGCGGGTTTCCGATCACCAACCTCGGCAACAGCGTCCGCCCCCTCCTCAGGGCTAGGAATGGGGAGGACGGGACGACCGCGAGCGGCGATGCCCCAACCATCCCGACGTCGGGAGTGGTGGATGGCTCCGTGGGCGAATCAACAACGACCGCAGCAGAAGTCGACGCCGGCACCGACGATACGTCAGGCGGGCTCAGGGCCACGGCCGCGTCAGCAGCCTCCCCCGGCACGAGGACCGCCCTGACGGAGGGGTCAGTCTGGGAGGCTTGCCCCATGGCAGCTCGTGCCGCCTGGGCCCTCCGCTCGGGAGCATCCTGTGCGGAGGCTAGCCAACCGGCATGGCGCGCCACGGCACCGGCTGCAGAAGCCGACACCGTCTTAAGGGCCTTCGTGGGGGCCAGGCCGGTCAGGCCCTGCCTCCGCTTGCTGAAAGGAAGAGAGAAAGCAAGTTCAAGACACGTGACGAAAGAAGCCAAAACAGAGGCGTTCTCAGACACTTACCCGCTCCGGACCAAGGCCAATCGTGCCTGCGGGGAGGCCCCTCGGGCCTTGGTCCCCATAGGCGCTGCCAAGGGTTGCCCCGCTACCGACTTCGGCGTCGCTCCCACCTCGGGCGCCCGAGGCGCCGAAGGAGCGGCCTGCCCAGGCGTCGCCGCAGCGGCCAGAGGATCAACCTCCTGCACAGCCGGCACGGGCGCTTGCTCTTGGGGGACAGAGGGGTCGGCCTGACTCCCCGGAATCAACGCAGTCACCTCGGCCAAGGGGTCAGGTGCCCCCTCGGCCTGCCTTCGCTCCTCGGACTGGGACCCCGATGTCCTGGCCCCGGGCACCGAAGGTACCAGCCCACTTGGAGGCTGGCACGGCAACCCCTGGTCCGGCCTCGGGTCCGGGCTGAGGCCAAGACGGGCCGCCATGTCGTCGTCCTCATCATCATCGTCGTCATCATCGTCGTCAGGCGTCTCAGGCGATGGCTCCCTCGGGAGCCCGTCCCTCTCTTGCCTCCGACGACGCTTCTCCAAGGCGTCCTGAGCTCGCATCCGCTCGCGAGCCCAAACCTTCTCCACGTCCTTCTTCTCCTTATTCTTCTCCACGGCGACCCTCCACGCGGCTCGGTCCACCGTGTCCTCCAGGACCGACGGCAGGGCGGGTTTATAAAAACTTGACCCCTGGGGAAGAGCAAAGATCCCAATAGTGGGAATCGAAGGCAACCCGGCGCAATATAGGAGAAGGATCGGATACTTACCAGGGAAACATACCCATGGTCAGGACGCATCGTAGGCTGGGTAAGGGCGCCGGCATCCAGCCTCCCTACCGTACCCGCTACCCGCTTGCGGAGGTTGTCGTCGGGGAGGGAGGCCGAGGACATCTGCGAGCCCTCCAGATCGACCCCCGGTCTCATCTCTGAGAGTTGCAACCGCCGCTCTGCCAAAGGGAGCACCCTCCGGTGATGGATGGCAGCAACAACCCCCATAGCGGTGAGGCCCCCATCTCGTAACCTCTGCAAAGCCTGCAGAATAGGCTGGAGCTTCTCTTGTTTCTCGCGCGTGGCACCCTAGCGCCAGTTGCTGGCGGCGGCGGTCACCACTCGTTGAGAAAACGACGGAAGCCTCCCGTCGTCGTTCCGGAGATAAAACCATCGGCGCTGCCACCCCTTGTTCGAAGACACAAGGGTGGCAGGGATGTACTACTGCGTGCGCCCCTGCCTCAGCTGGAGGGTGCAGCCACCGGCCCGCACCGCCATATGGACCATCTTCGCATCCGTCATCAAGGCAAAGAGCTCCGCGGAGAAGAGGTGGGTCCACAGATCCTAGTGAACCTCGATCCCCAAAAAACCCTCACAAACTGCCGCGAAGATGGCCGCTTGCGCAATGGAGTTGGGGTTGAGGTTGTGCAGCTCCACCCGTAGTGGTGCAGGAGCGCCCGCATAAAGCGGCTCGCTGGCACTCCAAACCCTCGCTCATGGAAGGGGATGAAGCTAACCACGTACCCCGGCGGCGGGGAAGGGACGGCCTCGCTCAAGGCCATCCACTCCGGCTGCGCCCGACCAGAGAGGGGACGGAGCAGACCATCAGTGACGAGGGCCTCTAGATCCTTCGCAACGACGGTGGAGGAGGACCACCGGTCGCGCGGCGGGACAACGGTCACCCTGTCAGCCATCACCGAACGGAGGTGGTGGAGGCGAAGGGGATGAGGTGCGCGGTTTCCTTTTCTCTGGCTATTCTCTTAGGTTGCGAAAACCAGAGCAGAAGGCAGGCGCAAATGGCAGAGTGACGAACCACTGTCGGCGCCCCTTCCGAGTATATAAAGGCCCGGGCGAGAACCGTTCAAAACTTCGCCCGAACTCGCCGCAAAATTCAAAACTCGAAGGTAAAATGATCTTTCCGTTCCTCGAACGGCTCGCACGCGCAACGGGCGCCACGCGAGTCGCTCGCCCCGTCGCATTAACTCCCTGGCAGAGCAAGCCACACCTCTGGCAGGCGAGGCGGGCGTCGTTTCACCTCCGCCATGATGACCACGTCAAAAAGGTGCGCCACCTTATTTAAATACATATCCTTCCCCTCCTCCTCTCTCTCTCTCACTACAGGGACCGGGAAAGGGGATGTTTCGGAAAGGATCCTTCTCGGCGAAGGAAGTGGGCCCTAAGCCCTCCTACTGATCAGGGGTTCGAAGGCTGGCCCCTTAGAAGGGTTTCGACAGCCGCCCCAGAGCGCTCGGGCTTCAAGCCCATTACTGATCAGGGGTTCGAAGGCTGGCCCCTCGGAAGGGTTCGACAGCCGCCCCAGAGCGCTCGGGCTCCGCGCCCATTACTGATCAGGGGTTCGAAGGCTAGCCCCTCGGAAGGGTTCGACAGTCGCCCCAGAGCACGCAGAGTGAGGGATGACTCTGGGTACGTCTGATACATGGCCGAGGCTCGGGCTACGCTCCCGAGGTACCCTAGGACATTTCCGAGACCGGCGGGAACGATTTGTAACAGAATCCCACCAGAGGGAGGCATCGAGCCCTCGGACCCTGTCGAAGGGGTCTGGGTCCGGCGAATCACCCGCAGGTACTTTTGGAGCACGCCTCTGGGCCACCAGCCGACCCCTAACGAACGGGGCACGGGCGTCCACTCGGATTACCTGTTAGCAGCTCACTGGAAACACCATGTTCGGTGCCCTCCAAGGGCAACATGGCGCTTTCCCCCCTCCTTGCGGAAAGGCGACGCAGGGGCGTATGATAAAAGTCGGGAAAGTTCTTGATCGTCCTCTCGCTCCGTGCAGAGGCTCGGGGGCTGCTCTCGCACCCGGCTACGGCCAAACTGTTGACAGCGTCAACAAACCAGCTTGAAAACTCGGGACCTGACCATGCACCCGGGCTACGGCTAAGCCGCATGAGGGAACGACCAGACCAACCGAGGCACCACGAAAAGCATTAAGACCTCAGAGGAGTCAAACCACTCCTCCGAGGCCTCGGGGGCTACACCCAGCGGGTTCGCTCACGCGCACCCAACAGAGCAAAGTAAAACCGAGAAAGGCCGGTCCCCTCACCAAAAATGCGGCAAAAGCCTCCAAGCGAGTACCAACACTCCCTTCGAGGCTCGGGGGCTACTATCGGGTACCGTAACTAGGGGTACCCCCAACACTCCTAATCATGGCTGGTAAACACCCTCAGACCATCTGACGGGCGCGGTTCAAGTCAAGGCTTCGTCTACCCAAGGGACGCAACCTCGCCTGAGCCCAGCCTTGGGCAGGAGCAGTAGTCCCAGACGAGTTCACGCCTCGCCCGAGGGCCTCCTCAGGCAGCGGGCACCCCCTCGGCTCTCCCGAAGCCCGGCTCGGGCAGGCTTCGTTGTGAAGCAACCTTGACCAAACCGCCTCACCAACCGACCACATTGCAGGCGCATTCAATGCGAGGATCACCTGACGCCGCACCCTGACACACGCGCCTCAGTCGGCCAGTCCAAAGTGACCGCAGTCACTTCGCCCCCCTTTACTATCCGATCTGACAGGAAAACAGCGCCGCTCACCCCGCTTCGACTACTGTGCCAACCGCCTAGGCGAAGCTGACAACAAGTCATGATCAACCACCGAGTTCGGCCTTGGGCGCAACAAGAAGCTCCGCCTCAGCCGACCTCAGGCTCCGGCCTCGGGAGGAGGTCTCCGCCTCGCCCGACCTCAGGCTCCGGCCTCGGAAGGAAGTCTCTGCCTCGCCCGACCTCCAGACTCGGCCTTGACCTCGGTCTCGGGAGGAACCGCGTCCTCGCCCGACCCCGACCACGGCCTCAAGAGAAGTCTCCGCCTCGCCCGACCTTGGGCTTGGACCGACCGCACCACTGGGGATACATCATTACCCTATCCCTAGCCAGCTCAGGCTACAAGGAACAAGACCGGCGTCCCATCTGGCTTACCCCGGCGACGGGTAATGATGGTGCCCCGCGTGCAACCATGACGCCGGTGGCTCTCAGCCCCTTACGGCAGTAAGGAGACATCAACAGGATCCTTGTCGCACTGCCAGCTGTGCCCCTACAGGGCTCAGGCGCTTCTCCGATGGCCACGCTATCACGTATACAGGGCTCAAGCTCTCCCCCGACAGCCACGATGGCATGTACATAGGGCTTAGGCATCTCTCTGCCAGACACGTTAGCGCATTTATACACCCCCATTGTACATCTGGACCCTCTCCTTGCATCTATAAAAGGGAGGTCCAGGGCCTTCCCGTGGAAGGAGGAGGGTTCTCGTGCGGAGGGGACGACGGGCTGACGAACCGGCTCTCTTCTTCCCTCTCGCGACGCTTGTAACCCCTACTACGAGCGGCACCCCCGGTGCGAGATAATACAAGTCCCCCGTTTGTGTTCCTTCTCGCGCCAACCCATCTGTGCTGGGACACGCAGCGACGACAAATTCACTAGTCGGTTCGGAGGACCCCCCTGGGTCCGAAACGCCGACAAATATATTCAAGCCAATTCACGATTCCTCATATCTTATTCACTTTGGCTTGACCAATCCTCTTAATCACTTCATCCTCTATTCTGATCATATGTATGTAGTGATTTCTCAGGTCTTGTCCATATATTAAAACCAATATAGAGATCATATTATATCCATTTGCATTGTCTCATTGGTTATTTAACCTCGTGTTGAACCTTTGTTCACTGATCATTATACACTATTAAAGTATGTTCATCATACTGAATTTCCTGTTCAACACTTAGCAAACTCGTTAGACCTTTAAATATGTTGTTATCCAAATCACCAAAACTCACAAAAGGGATGAATGCACTTTCAAGCATGCATCTAGATCGGCCTCCTCTTTCGAAAAATCAACTAAGTAGAGTTTGCTGTCTAATACACCCTTAAATGCTAATGAACCATCACTCCTTCTAAAGACAGAAACATCAACATTGGTAAATAGACAATTATAGCCCATGTTACATAATTGACTTACAGACAATAAGTTGTACCCGAGCGATTCAACTAAGAACACATTTGAGATAGAATGCTCGGATGAAATGGCTATTTTCCCAGTCCTTTAACCTTGCCTTGGTTCCCATCTCCAAAGATGATCGAATTTTGGGAATCCTTGTTCTTGACGTAGGAGGTGAACATCTTCTTCTCCCCCGTCATGTGGTTTGTGCATCCGCTGTCGATAATCCAGCTTGAGCTCCCGGATGCATAAACCTGCAAGGCAATTTACACTTGGGTTTTAGGTACCCAACTCTTGTTGGGTCCTACAAGGTTAGTCACAATAGCCTTTGGAACCCAAATGCAAGTCTTGTCTCCCTTGCATTTGGATCCCAACTTTCTAGCAACTACTTTTTCATTCTTACATAAAAGAGCAAATGAAGTATTGCAAGCATGGTAAATGGTAGAAGGTTTCTTGCATATTCTCCTAGGCACATGGTGCACAACATTACTTTTCCTAGGCCGACCATGCACAAAAGTAGAGCTAGAGGCAAACATAACATGTGAATCATTATAATCAACATAACTCCTATTATAATGAGCATTTAAAATTTTCTATCATTATAAATGAAAGCATGATTCCTTTGAGTACTATTAGCCATAGGGGCCTTCCCTTTCTCCTTGTTGGGAATGGGAGCCCTTTGGCTTGTTAAGTTCTTGGCTTCCTTTCGAAAGCCAAGTCCATCCTTAATTGAGGGGTGTCTACCAACAGTGTAGGCATCCCTAGCAAATTTTAACTTATCAAAATCAACCTTGCAAGTCTTAAGTTGAGCATTAAGACTTGCCACCTCATCATTTAATTTGGTAATAGACGCAAGATGTTTATCACAAGCATCAACATCAAAATCCTTGCATCTATTACAAATTACAACATGTTCTACACATGAACTAGATTTATTAGCTACCTCTAGCTTAGCATTTAAATCATCATTCAAAATCTTTAAACTAGAGATCGATTCATGGCACACAGACAATTCAGAGGATAACATTTCATTTCTTTTAGTTTCTAAAGCCAGAGACTTTTGTACACTAACAAATTTGTCATGCTCTTCATACAAAATATCCTCTTGCTTCTCTAGCAATCTATCTTTTTCATTTAAAGCATCAATTAACTCATTGATTTTATCTACCTTAGTTCTATCTAAACCCTTAAATAAATCAGTATAATCTACTTCATCATCACTAGAATCATCATCGCTTGAAGTAGTATACTTAGGGGTTTCTCGAACACTTACCTTCTTTTCCTTGGCCATGAGGCAAGTGTGGCGTTCGTTGGGGAAGAGAGAAGACTTGTTGAAGGCCGAGGCTGCCAGTCCTTCATCGTCGGAGTCGGATGAAGAGCAGTCCGAGTCCCATTCTTTCCTAAGGTGCGCCTCGCCCTTCGCCTTCTTGTAAACTTTCTTCTTCTCCCTCTTCCCATGCTTTTATTATTCCTGGTCATTTTCATTATCGGGGCATTATGCTATAAAATGATCAGTCTTACCGCATTTGAAGCAGGAGCGCTTCCCCTTTGCTTTGTTTTTATTGGGGTGCTCCTTGCGTCCTTTTAGAGCGGTCTTGAAGCGCTTGATGATAAGCGCCATTTCATCTTTGTTGAGGCCAGCGGCCTCCACTTGTGCCACCTTGCTTGGTAGCGTCTCCCTGCTACTTGTTGCTTTGAGGGCAACGGTTTGAGGCTCGTGGACGGGTAGAGGGCCATTAAGAGCGTCGTCCACATATCGGGCCTCCTTCACCATCATGCGCCCGCTCACAAACTTCCCAAGAATCTCCTCGGGCGTCATCTTGGTGTACCTAGGATTCTCACGAATAAGGTTAACAAGATGGGGGGTCAATTACTGTGAATGACATTAGCATAAGTCGGACGATGTCGTGGTCCGTCCATCTTGTACTTCCATAGCTCCTAATCTTGTTGACCAGGGTCTTGAGCCTGTTGTATGTTTGTGTTGGCTCCTCTCCCCTAATCATCGCGAACCTTCCTAGCTTGCCTTCCACCAACTCCATTTTGGTGATCATGGTGGCGTCGTTTCCCTCATGCGATATCTTGAGGGTGTCCCATATTTGCTTGGCGTTGTCCAAGCCGCTCACCTTGTTGTATTCATCCCTGCACAAAGATGCTAGCAAGACAGTGGTAGCTTGTGCATTCTTATGAATTTGCTCATTGATAAACACAGGGTTATCGGTACTGTCAAAATGCATTCCATTTTCAACTATCTCCCAAATACTAGGATGGAGAGAAAATAAGTGACTACGCATTTTGTGACTCCAAAAAGCGTAGTCCTCTCCATCAAAGTATGGAGGTTTACCAAGAGGAATTGAAAGCAAATGAGCATTGGAATTGAAAGGAGTACAAGAATAATCAAATAAATAATTTGAATTAACCGGTTTCTTTTTAGACGAGTCATCGTCGTCGTCGTCTCTTGGTGAAGAAGAAGATTCATCGCTGTCGTAGTAGACGATCTTCTTGATGCACCTCTTCTTCTTCCCATCCTTCTTCTTGTGACTCGAGCCAGAGTCAGTGGGCTTGTCATCTCTTGGCTCGTTGAAGATGGACTCCTTCTCCTTGTCGTTGACCACCATCCCCTTTTCCTTAGGATCCATCTCTTCGGGCGATTAGTCCCTTGTGGAAGAGAACGACTCCGATACCAATTGAGAGCACCTAGAGGGGGGTGAATAGGTGATCCTGTAAAATTCAACTCTAAATAGCCACAAAACTTGGTTATAGAAATGTTAGTGCGACTAAGTAGTTGAGAAGCGAGTTCTTGTGGGCAAGACAATCACAAAGAGATCAACACAAGAGACACACGATTTTATCCCGTGGTTCGGCCAAGTAACACTTGCCTACTTCTATGTTGTGGCGTCCCAATGGACGAGGGTTGCACTTAACCTCTTTCAAGTGATCCAATGATCAACTTGAATACCATGGCTTTTCTTTGCTTACCTCTTTTTCCCGTTTGCGAGAAATCTCCACAAGTTGGAGTCTCTCGCCCTTACAACAAAGATCACAATGAAAGCACAAGAGTAAGGTTAGGAAGCAACACACACAAATCCGCAGCAACACACACACACAAGCCAATACTTAAGCTCAAAATGAAGCACAACAAGTTCACAGCTAGAACGGAGCTCAAATCAATAACACAACCGATCAAGTGCGCGGAGACGGAGTGTGGGAGACTTTGAATGCTTAGTGAATGCTTGGGTGACTCCTCCATGCGCCTAGGGGTCCCTTTTATAGCCCCAAGGTAGCTAGGAGCCGTTGAAGATCAACAAGGAAGGCCAAAGTTGCCTTCTGTCGGGTGGCGCACCGGACAGTCAGGTGCGCCACCGGACAGTCACTATAGCATGTCCGGCGTGGATCTCCTTCCTATTCTGGTGTAGACGATCGTTGCAGATTCGTGGCAGTTGGCGCACCGGACACAGTCCAGTGCACACCGGACAGTCCGGTGCCCCCTGCCGACCGTTGGCGCTGCCACACGTCGCCCGCGGATTGCGCGGCCGACCATTGCGCAGTCGACCGTTAGCTCACCGGACAGTCCGGTGCACCACCGGACAGTCCGGTGAATTTTAGCCGTACACCGCTGATCCTTTTCACGAGAGCGACGACTTCGCCACGGACGACTCACCGGACAGTCCGGTGCGCCACCGGACAGTCCGGTGAATTATAGTCGTACGCCATCGTTGAGTCCCGAGAGCGGCCAGTTCACCTTGGACTCGCTTGGCGCACCAGACACTGTCCGGTGCACCACCGGACAGTCCGGTGCACCCAGACCGAGCATGAGTTGGCTGTACACAGCCAACTCTTTTCCAATTCCTTTTCTCCTGTTTCTAGCACTTAGACAAAATATGTTAGTACTCAAAACAATGTACTAAGTCTAGAAACGTACCTTGTTACACGATCTGCACTTCTTGCTTGTTTAGCACATAATCAACTCACTTAATATGTGTTGGACACTTAATCACCAAAACATTATAGAAATGGCCCAAGGGCACATTTCCCTTTCACTATCTATACTATAAATGACCATTACCTACATCCATGTGTCCTCAATATGATGCTCCAGAGAGGTCTCAGGTGACGACATGCAGCAAAGATTAGATGAGTTTTGGAACCACCACCAAATCCCTTCCAAGAACTAAAATTACAACCGTGTTGTTTGTCGTTCCTATGCATATACCATGTTAGATAACTATTGGACAATCCAAGTGCATGAGAAAACAGGAAATGAGTCACATCTGAAAAGCTTATCCTTACCACAGTAATTCGTTGCCACGAAAAGAGTGATCAAGTGACCCCTGCAAGTCTATCAGGCTCAGGTGACAATGCAAGCTAAGCGCATAATTTATAAACCATGGAAATCAACAACTTAAAAGGGTTGGATTGCAGATTGACACTGACCCCAAAAGTAATAAGACTGGGACCCCATACATCCGGCCTGAGTCCCTCTGCGCTATCATTCTCGGTTGGATCAGACCTTGGAGCATCAAACAAATAAATAATGTCATCAACAAATAATAAACAAGAATCTTTCAATAATAATCTGACAACAGTAGCAGTTCAAATACTGACCACATAAGATCCATCAGAACAACTGAGCCTGCTTCCATGACAATTAGTCTTTGAAGATTTTCAATTTGCTCTATACGGTTGATGGACCGACCAATACCACCATGCATACTGTTGGGAACTTGCTCTCCAGGGCAAGATGATCCAATGGGGGAGTGAAAAGAATGCAAACAAGGTTTTGCTCGAGATGGCGATTGCTCTATGTAAAATTAGCCTCTTAAGGGCACTGTACGAGGGTATTTATAGGCGCCTGAGCGCCCAACACTTTGATGTAAGGACGCATGTGCCCTCAGGCACCTGGACTATCCCTGGAATATTCTCATAAGGGAGGGTTATAGACTGTCATTACAGAAAAGCCATTACAAATCGGGCCCGTAACACACCTCTCTGTGCGGGGCCTGTTACAATGGGCCGAATCCCACGTGGGCCTCTAGGTTGGGTGAGGGCGAGGGAAGGGGTGACTCCATCGTAGGCCTTCGTCTTGCAGTATTGGTGACGAAGGGTGGTGAAAGGGAATTAGGCTTCCACCTCTTTCCTAAATGATTTTGGTGGTTGAATTGCCCAACACAAATAATTGGACTAACTAGTTTGCTCTAGTCTATAAGTTCTACAGGTGCCAAAGGTTCACAATAAGCCAATAAAAAGACCAAAAAGGGTTCAATCAAGAGAGCAAAGGATTTCCCAGAAGGCACCCTGGTCTGGCGCACCGGACTGTCCGGTGCACCACCGGACAGTGTCCGGTGCACCACCAGACAGTGTCCGGTGCACCAGGGAACTCGACGCCCAACTCTTCACCTTCGAGAACTTTCAGAGGAGCTCCGCTATAATTCACCGGACTGTCCGGTGCACCACCGGACAGTGTCCGGTGCCCCAAGGGAGAGCAACTCTGAACTCGCCAGCTTCGGGAATCCGCTCCGCTATAATTCACGGGACTGTCCGGTGAGTCACCGGACAGTGTCCGGTGCACACCGGACTGTCCGGTGTGACAGCGGGGCAACAACTACTTCGAGCGCAACGGTCGTCTGCAACGCATTAAATGCGCACCAGCGCGCGCAGAGGAGCAGAGCACGCGCGGGTGGCACACCGGATAGCCTACAGGGCCTGTCCGGTGCACCACCGAACAGCCAGGCGGGCCCACAAGACAGAGCTCCAACGGTCGGAACCCTTCGGCCAGGTGACGTGGCTGGCGCACCGGACAGTGTTTGGTGGCGCACCGGACTGTCCGGTGGCGCACCAGACTGTCCGGTGCGCCATGCGACAGAAGCCTCCACCAACGGTCAAGTTTGGTGGTTGGGGCTATAAATACCCCAACCACCCCCACATTCATTGCATCCAAGTTTTCCACCTTCCAACTACTTACAAGAGCTCTAGCATTCAATTCTAGACACACCAAAGAGATCAAATCCTCTCCCAATTCCACTCAAAGCTTTAGTGATTAGAGAGAGTGATTGTTGTGTTCATTTGAGCTCTTGCGCTTGGATTGCTTCTTTTTCTCATTCTTCTTGTGATCAATCTCAATTGTAATCAAGGCAAGAGACACCAATTGTGTGGTGGTCCTTGCAGGGAAGTTTGGTTCCCGGTTGATTGAGAAGAGAAGCTCACTCGGTCCGAGGGACCGTTTGAGAGAGGGAAAGGGTTGAAAGAGACCGGGTCTTTGTGACCACCTCAACGGGGAGTAGGTTTGAGATAACCGAACCTCGGTAAAACAAATCCTTGTGTCTCACTTCTTTATTCGCTTGCGATTTGTTTTTACGCCCTCTCTCGGACTCGATTATATTTCTAACGCTAACCCGGCTTGTAGTTGTGATTAACTTTATAAATTTCAGTTTCGCCCTATTCACCCCCCTCTAGGCGACTTTCAATTGGTATCAGAGCCCGGTGCTTCATTAGAGCCTAACCGCTCGAAGAGATGTCGGGAGATCACGCCAAGAGGGAAATGGAGACCGGCGACAAGCCCACTACAAGCCATGGGAAGGCTTCATCGGAAGAGTCCCGCAACAAGGGGAAGGGGAAGGAGAAGACATCCTCTTCCCACAAGTCGCATCAGAGCGGTGACAAAAAGAAGAAGATGAGGAAGGTGGTCTACTACAAGACTGACACTTCATCACCATTGACCTCCGGCTCCGACACGTCGTCCATTACTTCTAAGCGCCATGAGCGCAAGAAGTTTAGTAAGATTCCCCTACGCTATCCTCGCATTCCTAAACATACGCCTTTACTTTCCGTCCCATTAGGCAAACCACCAAAGTTTGATGGTGAAGATTATGCTAGGTGGAGTGATATGATGCGATATCACCTAACCTCACTCCACAAAAGTATATGGGATATTGTTGAGTTTGGTGTACATGTACCATCCGTAGGGGATGAAGATTATGATGAGGACGAAGTGGCCCAAATCCAACACTTCAACTCCCAAGCCACAACTATACTCCTCGCCTCTCTAAGTCGAGAGGAGTATAATAAGGTGCAAGGGTTGAAGAGTGCTAAGGAAATTTGGGACGTGCTAAAGACCGCGCACGAGGGAGATGAGGTGACCAAGATCACCAAGCGGGAAACGATTGAGGGGGAGCTTGGTCGCTTCTGTCTCCGCCAAGGGGAGGAGCCACAAGACATGTACAACCGGCTCAAAACCTCGGGAGCAAAAAATGGGATGACCACGAAGTGGTTAAGGTTATTCTTAGATCACTTGTTTTCCTTAACCCTACTCAAGTTCAATTAATTCGTGGCAATCCTAGATATACACTAATGACTCCCGAGGAAGTAATCAGGAATTTTGTGAGCTTTGAATTGATGATCAAAGGCTCAAAGAAGATCAACGAGCTTGATGGCCCCTCCACGTCCGAAGCACAACCGGTCGCATTCAAAGCGACGGAGGAGAAGAAGGAGGAGTCTACATCAAGTAGACAACCTATCGACGCCTCAAAGCTCGACAATGAGGAGATGGTGCTCATCATCAAAAGCTTCCGCCAAATCCTCAAGCAAAGGAGGGGGAAGGACTACAAATCCCGCTCCAAGAAAGTGTGCTACAAGTGTGGTAAGCCCGGTCACTTTATTGCCAAATGTCCTATTTCTAGTGACAGTGACAGGGGCGACGACAAGAAGGGGAGAAGAAAGGAGAAGAAGAGATATCACAAGAAGAAGGGCGGCGATGCCCATGTGTGCCGTGCGTGGGACTCTGACGAGAGCTCCACCGACTCCTCCTCCGACGAGGACACCGCCAACATCGCCGTCACCAAGGGACTTCTCTTCCCCAACGTCGGCCACAAGTGCCTCATGGCAAAGGACGGCAAAAAGAAGAAGGTTAAATCCAAATCCTCCACTAAATATGAGTCCTCTAGTGATGATAATGCTAGTGATGAGGAGGATAATTTGCATACCCTTTTTGCCAACCTCAACATGCAACAAAAGGAAAAACTAAATGAATTAATTAGTGCTATTCATGAGAAGGATGATCTCTTGGACTCTCAAGAGGACTTCCTAATTAAGGAAAACAAGAAGCATGTTAAGGTTAAAAATGCTTACGCTCTAGAAGTTGAAAAATGTGAAAAATTGTCTAGTGAACTAAGCACTTGTCATGATACTATTGCCAACCTTAGAAATGAAAATGCTAAACTTATTGCTAAGGTTGATTCTAATGTTTGTAATGTTTCAATTCCCAATCTTAGAGATGATAATGTTGATTTACTTGCTAAGATTGAAGAATTGAATGATTCTCTTGCTAGCCTTAGGATTGAAAATGAAAAATTGCTTGTTAAGGCTAAAGAATTAGATGTTTACAATGCTTCCATTTCCGATCTTAGAGATAACAATGACATTTTGCGCGCTAAGATTGTTGAACTTAATTCTTGCAAACCCTCTACATCTACCATTGAGCATGTGTCTATTTGTGCTAGATGTAGAGATGTTGATATTGATGCTATTCATGATCATATAACTTTAATTAAACAACAAAATGATCATATAGCAATATTAGATGCTAAAATTGCCGAGCATGAACTTGAAAATGAAAAATTAAAATTTGCTCGTAGTATGCTCTATAGTGGGAGACGCCCTGACATCAAGAATGGCATTGGCTTCCAAAAGGTGGACAATGTCAAACTTAATGCCCCTCCTAAGAAATTATCCAACTTTGTTAAGGGAAAGGCTCCCATGCCTCAGGATAACGAGGGTTACATTTTATACCCTACCGGTTATCCTGAGAGCAAAATTAGGAGAATTCACTCTAGGAAGTCTCACTCTGGCCCTAATCATGCTTTTATGTATAAGGGTGAGACATCTAGCTCTAGGCAACCAACCCATGCTAAGTTGCCTAAGAAAAAAACTCCTAGTGCATCAAATGATCATGACATTTCATTTAAAACTTTCGATGCATCTTATGTTTTGACTAACAAATCCGGCAAGGTAGTTGCCAAGTTTGTTCGGGGCAAACACAAGGGCTCCAAGACTTGTGTTTGGGTACCCAAAGTTCTTGTGTCTAATGCCAAAGGACTCAAAACCGTTTGGGTATCTAAAGTCAAGAACTAAATTTGTTTTGTAGGTTTATGCATCCGGGGGCTCAAGTTGGATCATCGATAGCGGGTGCACAAACCACATGACCGGGGAGAAGAAAATGTTCTCCTACGAGAAAAACCAAGATCCCCAACGAGCTATCACATTCGAGGATGGAAACCAAGGTTTGGTCAAAGGTTTGGGTAAAATAGCTATATCTCCTGACCATTCCATTTCCAATGTTTTTCTTGTTGATTCATTAGATTACAATTTGCTTTCCGTATCTCAATTATGTCAAATGGGCTACAACTGTCTATTTACTGATATAGGTGTCGCTGTCTTTAGAAGGAGTGATGATTCAATAGCATTTAAGGGAGTGTTAGAGGGTCAGCTATACTTGGTAGATTTTGATAGAGCTGAACTTGACACTTGCTTAATTGTTAAGACTAACATGGGTTGGCTCTGGCACCGTCGACTAGCCCATGTTGGAATGAAGAATCTTCATAAGCTTCTAAAGGGAGAGCACATTTTAGGATTAACAAATGTTCATTTTGAGAAAGACAGGATTTGTAGCGCATGCCAAGCTGGGAAGCAAGTTGGTGTTCATCATCCACATAAGAACATCATGACGACTGACAGGCTACTGGAGCTCCTACACATGGATCTATTCGGCCCGATCGCTTACATAAGCATCGGCGGGAGTAAGTACTATCTAGTTATTGTGGATGATTATTCTCGCTTCACTTGGGTGTTCTTTTTGCTGGAAAAATCTCAAACCCAAGAGACCTTAAAGGGATTCTTGAGACGAGCTCAAAATGAGTTCAGCTTAAGGATCAAGAAAATAAGAAGCGACAACGGAACGGAGTTCAAGAACTCTCAAATTGAAGGCTTCCTTGAGGAGGAGGGCATCAAGCATGAGTTCTCCTCTCCCTACACGCCACAACAAAATGGTGTAGTGGAGAGAAAGAATAGAACTCTATTGGACATGGCAAGAACCATGCTTTATGAGTACAAGACACCGGATCGGTTTTGGACCGAGGCGGTCAACACCGCCTGCTACGCCATCAACCGGTTGTATCTACACCGAATCCTCAAGAAGACATCATACGAACTCCTAACCGGTAAAAAGCCCAACATTTCATATTTTAGATTCTTTGGTAGCAAATTCTTTATTCTTATTAAAAGAGGTAGAAAATCTAAATTTGCTCCTAAGACAGTAGAAGGCTTTTTACTAGGATATGATTCAAACACAAGGGCATATAGAGTCTTTAACAAGTCCTCAGGACTAGTTGAAGTTTCTTGTGACGTTGTGTTTGATGAAACTAACGACTCTCAAGTAGAGCAAGTTGATCTTGATGAGATAGGTAATGAAGAGGCTCCGTGCATCGCGCTAAGGAACATGTCCATTGGGGATGTGTGTCCTAAGGAATCTGAAGAGCCCACTCAAGCACAAGATCAACCATCCTCCTCCACGCAAGCATCTCCACCAACTCAAAATGAGGACGAGGCTCAAGTTGATGAAGGAGAAAATCAAAATGATGAGCCACCTCAAGATGACGGCAATGATCAAGGGGGAGATGCAAATGATCAAGACAAGGAGGATGAAGAACCAAGACCGCCACACCCAAGAGTCCACCAAGCAATCCAACGAGATCACCCCGTCGACACCATCCTCGGCGACATTCATAAGGGGGTAACCACTAGATCTCGTGTTGCACATTTTTGTGAGCATTACTCTTTTGTTTCCTCTATTGAGCCACACAGGGTAGAGGAAGCACTCCAAGATTCAGATTGGGTGATGGCGATGCAAGAGGAGCTCAACAATTTCACTAGAAACGAGGTATGGCATTTAGTTCCACATCCTAATCAAAATGTTGTAGGAACCAAATGGGTCTTCCGCAACAAGCAAGATGAGCATGGTGTGGTGACAAGGAACAAAGCTCGACTTGTGGCCAAGGGATACTCCTAAGTCGAAGGTTTGGATTTTGGTGAAACCTATGCACCGTAGCTAGGCTTGAGTCAATTCGCATATTATTAGCCTATGCTACTTACCATGGCTTCAAGCTTTATCAAATGGACGTGAAGAGTGCCTTCCTCAATGGACCAATCAAGGAAGAGGTCTATGTTGAGCAACCTCCCGGCTTTGAAGACAGTGAGTATCCTAACCATGTCTATAGGCTCTCTAAGGCGCTTTATGGGCTCAAGCAAGCCCCAAGAGCATGGTATGAATGCCTAAGAGATTTCCTTATTGCTAACGGCTTCAAAGTCGGAAAGGCCGACCCTACTCTATTCACTAAAACTCTTGACAATGATTTGTTTGTATGCCAAATTTATGTTGATGATATTATATTTGGGTCTACTAACGAATCTACATGTGAAGAATTTAGTAGGATCATGACACAGAAATTCAAGATGTCAATGATGGGGGAGTTGAAGTATTTCTTAGGATTTCAAGTGAAGCAACTCCAAGAAGGCACCTTCATTAGCCAAACGAAGTATACTCAAGACATTCTAAACAAGTTTGGGATGAAGGATGCCAAGCCCATCAAGACACCCATGGGAACCAATGGGCATCTCGACCTCGACACGGAAGGTAAATCCGTAGATCAAAAGGTATACCAGTCGATGATAGGTTCATTACTCTATTTATGTGCATCTCGACCGGACATTATGCTTTCCGTATGCATGTGTGCAAGATTCCAAGCCGACCCTAAGGAATCTCACCTTACGATCGTGTCGAGGACCATAATTAGGGGTACCCTCAAGGCTCCTAATTCTCAGCTGGTAACCCCCATCAGCACGAAGCTGCAAAGGCCTGATGGGTGCGATTAAGTCAGGGATCAGTCCATTCGAGGGACACGATCACGCCTCACCCGAGCCTAGCCTCGGACAAGGGCAGCCGACCCCGGAGGATTTCCGTCTCGCCCGAGGCCCCCCTTCAGCGGCGAACATATTCCCGGCTCGCCCGAGGCCCTGCCTTCGCTAAGAAGCAACCCTGACCAAATCGCCGCACCGACCGACCAAGTCGCAGGAGCATTTAATGCAAAGGTGGCCTGACGCCCTTATCCTGGCACGCACCCCCAAGCCAGCAGAGCCGAAGTGACCGCCGTCACTTCGCCGCTCCACTGACCGGCCTGACAGAAGGACAGCGCCGCCTACGCCACACCGACTGCAGTGCCACTAGACAGAGCAAGACTGACAGGCAGTCAGGCCCTGCCGGAGGCACCATAGGAAGCTCCGCTTCGCCCGACCAAGGGCTCGGACTTGGGCTCGGCCCCAGAAGACGACGAACTCCGCTCCGCCCGACCCAGGGCTCGGACTCGGGCTAAGTCTCGGAAGACGGCGAACTCCGCTCCGCCCGACCCAAGGCTCGGACTCGGGCTAAGTCCCGGAAGACGGTGAACTCCGCTCCACCCGACCCAGGGCTCGGACTCGGGCTAAGTCCCGGAAGACGGCGAACTCCGCTCCGCCCGACCTAGGGCTCGGACTCGGGCTAAGTCCTGGGAGACGACGATCTCCACCTCGCCCGACCCAGGGCTCGGACTTGGGCTCGGCCCCAGAAGACGACGATCTCCGCCTCGCCCGACCCAGGGCTCGGACTTGGGCTCGGCCCCAGAAGACGGCAATCTCCGCCTCGCTCGACCTGGGGGCTCGGACTCGACCTCGGCTTCGGAGGAGCTTCCACATCGCCCAACCTAGGGCGTAGACCAGCCACGTCAACAGGAGGCGCCATCATCACCCTACCCCGAGCTGACTCGGGCCGCAGGGAACAAGACCGGCGTCCCATCTGGCTCGCTCTACCAGATAGGCAATGATGGCGCCCCGCATGCTCTATGACGACGGCAGCTCTCAGCCCCCTTACGGAAGCCAGAGGACGTCAGCAAGGACTCAACCACTCCGACAGCTGTCCCTCCGCCAAGCTCCATCGCTCCTTCGACGGCCACGACATCACACCAGCTGGGTGCCAAGATCTCTCCGGCTGCCACAACGGCATGTACCTAGGGCACTAGCTCACCTCCGCTAGACACGTAGCACCCTGCTACACCCCCCATTGTATACCTGGATCCTCTCCTTACGCCTATAAAAGGGAGGACCAGGGCCCTCTTAGAGAGGGTTGGCCGCGCGGGGATGAGGACGAGAACAGGCGCTCGCTTGGAGCCGCTCGCTCCCTCTCCCGCGTGGACGCTTGTAACCCCCTACTGCAAGCGCACCCGACCTGGGCGCGGGATGAACACGAGGGCCGCGGGATTCCCACCTCTCTCACGCCGGTCTCCGGCCGCCTCGCTCTCCCCCCTTCGCGCTCGCCCTCGCGCTCGACCCATCTGGGCTGGGGCACGCGGCGACATTCACTCGTCGGCCCAGGGACCCCCCAGTCTCGGAACGCCGACAGTTGGCGCGCCAGGTAGGGGCCTGCTGCGTGTTGACGAACAGCTTCCCGTCAAGCTCCAGATGGGCAGTCTCCAGCAACCTCTCCAACCCGGGACGGTGCTCCGTTTCGGGAGTCTTGAGTTCATATCCCTCGACGGCAGCTACGACATGATACTCCTTCCACCGGTGGCGGCCGACAACCCGCCTGCCGGCGGCGGAATCGGCGACGTCTTCCCCGCGTGGTGGAAGAGCAACCTTCGAGCTCACCCTGTCCTCTCCCCCGCCGACCGAGGAGGAGGCGGGGCAACCAAGGCCAAGCAGGAGGCAGCGCCTCGTCGGCTGTCGAGCGAGTCGATGGTCCCGGCACCCCAACGGGGGCGCACCGGGCGTCGACCTCGCGTTTGAGACGAAGGCGAGCGCCGTCTCCCCGCAACATGCCAATCCCGAGCAAGCGGACGACGCCAGCACGCTCACAAAAAGCTTGCTGGGCGTCACCCTCGTACCTGAGACGACGGCGCAGTCAGTCCCCGACGCGACCTTATCGCCGCCTGTCGACCAAAAGGTACCGATCGATTCCCATTCCGCGTCTTTCGGTTTCAGCCTCAACCCGTCTAGCAACTTCGCTTTGGCGGGCGCTCTTGTAGAGGCAAATCCAGACTCTCTGGGGTTTCGTGTGCGATCGCCTTAGGACCGGCTGACGGACGTCTCGACCTACGGGCCCTCTGGGTCCGAGGAAGACGACGAACCCAGCATCTGTTGGGATTTCTCTAGACTTGGCAACCCCAGTGCCATGCGGGACTTCATGACCGCATGCGACTACCGCCTTTCCGACTGTTCCGACGGTAGCCGTAGCCTCGGCGACGAGGACCGCGGCCCAAGTCGCGAATGCTTCCACGTCGATCTAGGGGGTCCCCCCGAAGGCAACCATCTCGGCATGCCGGAGGATGGTGACCTCCCTAGGCCGGTGCCTCGCGTTGACATCCCACGGGAGCTAGCTGTGGTCCCCGTTCAGGCGGGGGGTCATGACCTACAGCTCGAGCAAATCCGCGGGGTGCAGGCCAGGCTCGACGAGGGAGCAGGAGCGCTGGAGCCGATTCGTCGGGGCGTCGGGCAGGCATGGGCGGGCCAACCTCCGGCCAGAGAAATACGTCATCTACCCCAGGGCTTCCAGCGCCGCATCACCGACGACGTTAGGATCAGGCCACCACCCGCATCCAGTGGGGTCGGCCAGAACCTGGCGGCAGCAGCAATGCTTCTTCGCGGCGATGCCAGAGCCATCAATCACCGAGGGGCGGCGAATCCAGGGAGAGCTCAAGAATCTCCTGGAAGGCGTCGCGGTCCGACGGGCCGAGAGCTCTGCCTCCCGAAGGCAGGGGTACCCCTCGGAACCTCATGCTGCGACTTCCCGATTCATGCGGGAAGCCTCGGTCTACACTGGGTGCACACGCAACACCGCGCCTACGGCCCCGGGTCGCCTCGGCAACGAGCACCACCACCGCGACCGACGGGCCCACCTCGACGAGAGGGTGCGCCGAGGCTACCACCCCAGGCGTGGGGGATGCTACGACAGCGGGGAGGATCAGAGTCCCTCGCTCGAACCACCCGGTCCGCAAGCCTTCAGCCGAGCCATTCGACGGGCGCTGTTCCCGACCCGATTCCGACCCCCAGCTACTATCACAAAGTACTCGAGGGAGACGAGACCGGAACTGTGGCTCGCGGACTACCGTCTGGCCTGCCAACTGGGTGGAACGGACGATGACAACCTCGTCATCCGCAACCTCCCTCTGTTCCTCTCCGACTCCGCTCGCGCCTGGTTGGAGCACCTGCCTCTGGGGCAGATCTCCAACTCGGACGACCTAGTCCAAGCTTACGCCGGCAATTTCCAGGGCACGTATGTGCACCCCGGGAATTCCTGGGACCTCCGAAGCTGCCGACAGCAGCCGGGAGAGTCTCTCCGAGACTACATCCGGCGATTCTCGAAGCAGCGCACCGAGCTGCCCAACATCACCAACTCGGATGTCATTGGCGCGTTCCTCGCTGGAACCACCTGCCGCGACCTGGTGAGCAAGCTGGGCCGCAAGACCCCCACCAGGGCGAGCAAGCTAATGGACATCGCCACCAAGTTTGCCTCCGGCCAGGAGGCGGTCGAGGCTATCTTCCGAAAGGACAAGCAGCCCTAGGGCCGCCCATCGGAAGGTACTCCCGAGGCGTCAACTCAGCGCGGCGCCAAGAAGAAGGGCAAGAAGAAGTCACAAACGAAACGCGACGCCGCCGACGTGGACCTTGTCGCCGCCGCCGAGTACAAGAACCCTCGGAAGCCCCTCGGAGGTGCCAACCTCTTCAACAAGATGCTCAAGGAGCCGTGCCCCTATCACCAGGGACCCGTCAAGCACACCCTTGAGGAGTGCGTCATGCTTCGGCGCCACTTCCATAGGGCCGGGCCACCCGCGGAGGGTGGCAAGGCCCATGACGACGACAAGAAGGAAGATCACCAGGCAGGAGAGTTCCCCGAGGTCCGCGACTGCTTCATGATCTATGGTGGGCAAGCGGCGAACGCCTCGGCTCGGCACCGCAAGCAAGAGCGCCGAGAGGTCTGCTCGGTCAAGGTGGCGGCGCCAGTCTATCTAGACTGGTCCGACAAGCCCATCACCTTCGACCGAGACGATCACCCCGACCATGTGCCGAGCCCGGGGAAATACCCGCTCGTCGTCGACCCCGTCATCGGCGACGTCAGGCTCACCAAGGTCCTCATGGACGGAGGCAGCAGCCTCAACATCATCTACGCCGAGACCCTCGGGCTCCTGCGTGTTGATCTGTCCTCTGTCCGGGCAGGCGCTGCGCCCTTCCATGGGATCATCCCCGGGAAGCGCGTCCAACCCCTCGGACAGCTCGACCTTCCCGTCTGCTTCGGAACACCCTCCAACTTCCGAAGGGAGACCCTGACGTTCGAGGTGGTCGGGTTCCGAGGAACCTACCACGCGGTACTGGGGAGGCCGTGCTACGTGAAGTTCATGGCCGTCCCCAACTACACCTACCTAAAGCTCAAGATGCCGGGCCCCAATGGGGTCATCACCGTTGGCCCTACGTACAAACACGCGTTCGAATGCGACGTGGAGTGCGTGGAGTACGCCGAGGCCCTCGCCGAGTCTGAGGCCCTCATCGCCGACCTGGAGAGCCTCTCTAAGGAGGTGCCAGACGTGAAGCGTCACACCGGCAACTTTGAGCCAGCGGAGACGGTTAAGTCCGTCCCCCTCGACCCCAGCGGCGACACCTCCAAGCAGATCCGGATCGGCTCCGGGTTCGATCCCAAATAGGAAGCAGTGCTCGTCGACTTTCTCCGCGCGAACGTTGACGTCTTCGCGTGGAGTCCCTCGGACATGCCCGGCGTATCGAGGGATGTCGCCGAGCACTCGTTGGACATCCGAGCCGGAGCCCGACCCGTCAAGCAGCCGCTGCGCCGATTCGACGAGGAGAAGCGCAGAGCCATAGGCGAGGAGATTCACAAGCTAATGGCGACAGGGTTCATCAAAGAGGTATTCCATCCCGAATGGCTTGCCAACCCTGTGCTTGTGAGAAAGAAAGGGGGGAAATGGCGGATGTGTGTAGACTACATTGGTCTCAACAAAGCATGTCCGAAGGTTCCCTACCCTCTGCCTTGCATCGACCAAATCGTGGATTCCACTGCTGGGTGTGAAACCCTGTCTTTCCTCGATGCCTACTCAGGGTATCATCAAATCAAGATGAAAGAGTCCGACCAGCTCGCGACTTCTTTCATCACACCCTTCGGCATGTACTGCTATGTCACCATGCCGTTCGGTTTGAGGAATGCGGGCGCGACGTACCAACGGTGCATGAACCATGTGTTCGGCGAACACATTGGCCGCACGGTCGAGGCCTACGTCGATGACATCATAGTCAATACGAGGAAAGCCTCCGACCTCCTTTCCGACCTTGAAACGACATTCCGATGTCTCAAGGCGAAAGGCGTCAAGCTCAATCCCGAAAAGTGTGTCTTCGGGGTGCCCCGAGGCATGCTCTTGGGGTTCATTGTCTCCGAGCGGGGCATCGAAGCCAACCCGGAAAAGATCGTAGCCATTACCAGCATGGGGCCCATCAAGGACTTGAAAGGCGTACAGAGGGTCATGGGATGCCTCGCAGCTCTGAGCCGCTTCATCTCACGCCTCGGCGAAAGAGGTCTACCTCTATACCGCCTCTTAAGGAAGGCCGAGTGCTTCACTTGGACCCCTGAGGCCAAGGAAGCCCTCGGGAACCTGAAGGCGCTCCTCACAAAGGCGCCTATCTTGGTGCCCCCAGCTGCCGGAGAAGCCCTCCTGGTCTACGTCGCCGCGACCACCCAGGTGGTTAGCGCCGCGATTGTGGTCGAGAGGCAAGAAGAGGGGCATGCATTGCCCGTTCAGAGGCCAGTCTACTTCATCAGCGAGGTACTGTCCGAAACCAAGATCCACTACCCACAAGTTCAGAAGCTGCTGTACGCGGTGATCCTAACGCGACGGAAGCTGCGACACTACTTCGAGTCTCATCCGGTAACTGTGGTGTCATCCTTCCCCCTGGGAGAGAGATCATCCAGTGCCGAGAGGCCTCGAGTAGGATTGCAAAGTGGGCGGTGGAGATCATGGGCGAGACAATCTCGTTCGCTCCTCGGAAAGCCATTAAGTCCCAGGTCTTGGCAGACTTCGTGGCTGAATGGGTCGACACCCAGCTACCGATGGCTCCGATCCAACCGGAGCTCTAGACCATGTTCTTCGACGGGTCGCTGATGAAGACAGGGGCCGGCGCAGGCCTACTCTTCATCTCACCCCTCGGAAAGCATCTACGCTACGTGCTACGCCTCCACTTCCCGGCGTCCAACAATGTGGACGAATATGAGGCTCTGGTCAACGGGTTGCGGATCACCATCGAGCTAGGGGTACGACGCCTCGACGCTCGTGGTGACTCGCAGCTCGTCATCGACCAAGTCATGAAGAACTCCCATTGCCGCGACCCGAAGATGGAGGCCTACTGCGATGAGGTTCGGTGCCTAGAAGACAAGTTCTACGGGCTCGAGCTCAACCACATCGCTCGGCGCTATAACGAGACTGCGGACGAGCTGGCTAAAATAGCCCCGGGGCGAACGACGGTTCCCCCGGACGTCTTCTCCCGAGACCTGCATCGACCCTCTGTCAAGATCGACGACACGTCCGAGCCCGAGGTACCCTCGGCCCAGTCCGAGGCACCCACGGCTCAACCCGAGGCACCCTCAGCTCGACCCGAGGCGCCCTCGGTTCAGTCCGAGGTACCCTTGGCCCCCGAGGGTGAGGCACTGCGCGTCGAGGAGGAGCGAAGCGGGGTCGCGCCTAATCGAAACTGGCAGACCCCGTACCTGCAATATCTCCATCGAGGAGAGCTACCCCTCGACCGAGCCGAGGCTCGGCGGGTAGCGCGGCGCGCCAAGTCGTTCGTCTTGCTGGGAGATGAGAAGGAGCTCTACCACCGCAGCCCCTCAGGCATCCTCCAGCGATGCATCTGCATCGCCGAAGGTCAGGAACTCCTTCGAGAGATACACTCGGGGGCTTGCGGCCATCACGCAGCGCCTCGAGCCCTTGTCGGGAACGCTTTCCGGCAAGGCTTCTACTGGCCGACGGCGGTGGCCGACGCTACCCGAATCGTCCGCACCTGCGAAGGGTGCCAATTCTACGCGAGGCAGACCCATCTGCCCGCTCAGGCTCTGCAGACGATACCCATCACCTGGCCTTTTACGGTGTGGGGTCTGGACCTCGTCAGCCCCTTGCAGAAGGCACCCGGGGGCTACACGCACCTGCTGGTCGCCATCGACAAATTCTCCAAGTGGATCGAGGTCCGACCCCTGAACAGCATCAGGTCCGAGCAGGCGGTGGCGTTCTTCACCAACATCATCCATCGCTTCGGGGTCCCGAACTCCATCATCACCGACAACGACACCCAGTTCACCGGCAGAAAGTTCCTGGACTTCTGCGAGGATCACCACATCCGAGTGGACTGGGCCGCCGTGGCTCATCCCATGACGAATGGGCAGGTGGAGCGTGCCAACGGCATGATTCTACAAGGGCTCAAGCCTCGGATCTACAACGACCTCAACAAGTTCGGCAAGCGATGGATGAAGGAACTCCCCTCGGTGGTCTGGAGTCTGAGGACAACGCCGAGCCGAGCCACGGGCTTCACACTGTTCTTTCTAGTCTATGGGGCCGAAGCCATCTTGCCCACAGACTTAGAATACGGCTCCCCGAGGACGAGGGCCTACACCGACCAAAGCAACCAAGTCAGCCGAGAAAACTCGCTGGACCAGCTGGAGGAGGCTCGGCACTAGGCCTTGCTACACTCGGCGCGGTACCAGCAGTCCCTACGACGCTACCACGCCCGAGGGGTCCGGTCCCGAGACCTCCAGGTGGGCGACCTAGTGCTTCGGCTGCGACAAGACGCCCGAGGGCGGCACAAGCTCATGCCTCCCTAGGAGGGGCCATTCGCCATCGCCAAGGTTCTGAAGCCCAGAACATACAAGCTGGCCAACAGCCAAGGCGAGGTCTACGACAACGCCTGGAACATCCAACAGCTACGTCGCTTCTACCCTTAAGATGTTTTCAAGTTGATCATATACCTCGCACCCACGCAAAGTTTAGTCATCAAGGAAGGGTCGGCCTCGCCTCGGCAAAGCCTGACCCTCCCTCGGGGGCTAAAAGGGGGGGAACCCCCTCTGCGTCGAAATTTTCCTCGAAAAAAGATCTTTTCTGCCAGATTGTCTCTCGCGCTTTTTGGCTACTTCGAAAGTGGATCCTAAAAACGACGGAGTACACGTAAGCAACCAAGGCTGACCGAGCCGAGGGACTCCTACGCCTCCGGGATACGGATACCTCACTCATCACCTTCTACGATAAGTAACTCACATTCGGATAAGTGATTCTGCGGACCGAACAAGTCTTCATGCTCGAAAGCTCTTCTGCCGAAGCGATCCTTCGAGCCTTCTCGACTGCGTCGGTGACAGAGCCCCATGGACGGGTAAGAGTGCGCGTAAGCGGCAAGGCCGACCGAGCCGAGGGACTCCTACGCCTCCGGGATACGGATACCTCACTCATCACCTTCCGCGAGAAGCAACTCTTGCTCGCACAAACATTTCTGTTACCGACAAAACAGTCCAGATGCTCAAAATAAAAGGAAAAAAGAGACGCAGCTTTACAACACGGCGAGGGTGTGTTTAGGCCTCGGCGGCCGCAGGAAACACACGCTACAAGACAATCCGATCCTGCAGGCTCGGATCTTGACGGCTCAAGGGAGCAGCAGCACCCTTGGCATTGACGACACCTTCGGCGAGGGCCGACCTAGCCCCGGACGGCGACGCGGTCCGAGGATCTCCACTCTGGAGGACGACGTCGTCACCACGCCCGGGCCATCGCCGCAAGGGTCTTCTCCGGGAATCCGGCCCGAGCAGGCGGCTCGGCCGGTCACCCCGGGGCCTCGGCCAGCTGCCCTCCAAGGACGTCAGCCCGACCCGAGGCCTCGGCTGGTCAATTCCGGCGTCGGTCCCGCTAACGGATGACCCGGCCAGGCTGCGGCCAACCAGGTTTCCTTTTCGAGCCAACTCTGCCTCTGTCCATGTTGACGCCGCTACCCCTGGCCTCGGCTCATCGAAGAGCGGCCGAGGGGTTCCTTTAACTAAGTTAGAGAAGCCTCGGACAACAAGGCCGACCGAGCCGAGGAACTCCTACGCCTCCGGGATACGGATACCTCACTCGTCACCTGTACACGGGGCGACTCACGCTTGGTGAAGCGGTTCAGACAACCAACAGGCGAGTCTTAGTGCTCGAAAAGGAGGAAAAAACACGGCTCCGTGCCGAAATCACATACATGTTCAGGCCCCGACAGCCACAATGAACAAAAACGCTGGCACTCAAGGTGCCATTACAAACGGAACTCCGGTTCCGCCTCCGCAGGTACGAACAACCCCACTCGACGGGGGAGAGACCTGTGGAGCAACAGAAGACCGACGGACGACTCCCGCCCTTCCCCCCGATCACTGAGGGAAGGAGCGGGCCACCGCCCACGCAGGGGCCGACCCCAACTCGGCACACTCCCCTCCCCAGCACTAGTGATGAAAATCCTTGAGGCTGAGGGAGGGGCGGAGGCCGCAGCCCGGCTCGCTTTCCCCCACCATCAAACTGGAGGTCACCATCTTGGGTGACCGCCGGCGGAGGGGTGCAGCCGGGCTGCATGATGAAAATCCTTGAAGCCGAACGATGGCTGAAAGGTACCAACTCCTGCGGAGTTGCGTTCCCCCAACGACGAGGCGGAAAGACGGCGGATCTCCCCCATCCGGAGGCCTGGAAGGTGGAAAGACACGATGCATAAGGGAGCGCGAAGACATGGTCGCCCTCCAAGGGGGTCACCCTCCTTTTAAGGGCGGTTCTCCCTACTCGCGTCCCCAGCCGTCACGGGCTGAGTCTTCTCCAACACACTCCAAGGTCCTCCCCTACGGTGCGGGGGCTAGGTCCCACACGTCATGCAAGCCAACTCAGGGCAGAAGAAGCCAAACCGCCGCGTGCGGTGCATACAACCGCCCAGCGGTTACAAGCGACCCTCCACTTTTGCCCAGACCAACGGGCGAAAGGGTGGGCAGCCATGCAGGCGGCATGCAACCGCGCCAAGTGGGCGCGCTCCTCCAACTCCCAACACGCCCGGCATGGAGGCCCAGGCCCACGCGTCATGCAACCGGTGCGCCGGTTGCTACGTGTGAGTAACTGCATCGCCACCCGCGCCACCACCGCACCTCCTCGACTGCGGAACCAATACCGCGACTCGAGGCGACCCGGCGCGCGACCCAGCAGCACCAGCCTGGCGCGATGGTCAACACGGCCAAAAGTGGGCCGGCAGTAATGACGGTGGCAGGCGAGTAGGCGCAGCGGTCACGTCGTCGGCCAAGCTTACGTCCCATCCGGGGCAGCGAGAGAACCCTCTCCCACAGCGTGAAGACGACGCGCCCGTGATCCGTTCCTCGAACGGCTCGCGCACGTGCAACGGTCGCCCCTCCAACCACTCGCCCCGTCGCATTAACTCCGTGACGGGACACGCGGCGCCTCTGGCAGGAGAAGCGGGCGACGCTTCCCCTTCGCCAAAATGAACGCGTCCAAAAAGGTACGCCGCGTCGTTCGACTTCATATCCTTTTCTGTTTTTCCTCTTTCTCTCTCTTGCAACAGGGACCGGGAAAGGGGGACACCCCGAAAAGGATCCTTCCCCGAGAAGGAACCAGGCTCCGAGCCCCCCTACTGATCAGAGGTTCGAAGGCTGGCCCCCCGGAAGGGTTCAACAGCCGCCTCAGATCGCGTGGGCCCTACACCCACTACTGGTCAGAGGTTCGAAGGCCGGCCCCTCGAAAGGGTTCAACGACCGCCTCAGGCTACTCGGGCTCCGCGCCCAATACTGATCAGGGGTTCGAAGGCTAGCCCCCGAAGGGTTCACAGCCGCCTCAGACGCCGAGCGAGGGATGACCATGGGTACGTTCGATACATAACCAAGGCTCGGGCTGCGCTCCCGAGGTACCCTAGGACATTTCCGAGACCGGCGGGAACGATCTTGTAACAGAATCCCACCAGAGGGAGGCATGGAGCCCTCGGACCCCGTCGCCAGGGGACCGGGTCTGGCAGATCACCCGCAGGTACTTTTGGGCGTGCCTCTGGGCCCCTAGCCGACCCCTAATGAACGGGGCACGGACGTCCACTCGGATTACCCGCTTGCAGCTCATCGGAGACACCATGTTCGGCGCCCATCGAGGGCAACATGGCGCTCTCCCCCCTCCTCCTTGCGGAAAGGCGACGCAGGGGCGTATGTAAAAAAGCCGAGTCTACCCCTGACCGCCCACTCGCTCTGTGCAGAGGCTCGGGGGCTGCTCTCGCAAACCCGGCTCCGGCCGAACCGTTGACAGTGTCAACATACCAGCCCGAGAACTTGGGACCCGACCGTACACCTGGGCTACGGCCAGCTCGCATGAGGGAACGACCAGACCAGCCGAAGCACTACGTGAGGCAATAAGACCTCGAAGGAGTGAAACCACTCCTCCGAGGCCTCGGGGGCTACACCCGGTGGGTGCGCTCGCGCGCACCCACCGGAACAAAATGCAACCGAGAAAGGCTGGTCCCCTTGCAAAAAAGTGCGACGAAAGCCTCCAAGCGAGTGCAAACACTCCCTTCGAGGCTCGGGGGCTACTGTCGGGGACCATAATTAGGGGTACCCTCAAGGCTCCTAATTCTCAGCTAGTAACCCCCATCAGCACGAAGCTGCAAAGGCCTGATGGGTGCGATTAAGTCAGGGATCAGTCCATTCGAGGGACACGATCATGCCTCACCCGAGCCTAGCCTCGGACAAGGGCAGACGACCCTGGAGGATTTCCGTCTCGCCCGAGGCCCCCCTTTAGCGGCGAACATATTCCCGGCTCGCCCGAGGCCCTGCCTTCGCTAAGAAGCAACCCTGACCAAATCGCCGCACCGACCGACCAAGTCGCAGGAGCATTTAATGCAAAGGTGGCCTGACGCCCTTATCCTGGCGCGCACCCCCCAGCCAGCAGAGCCGAAGTGACCGCCGTCACTTTGCCGCTCCACTGACCGGCCTGACAGAAGGACAGCGCCGCCTACGCCACACCGACTGCAGTGCCACTGGACAGAGCAAGACTGACAGGCAGTCAGGCCCTGCCAGAGGCACCATAGGAAGCTCCGCTTCGCCCGACCAAGGGCTCGGACTTGGGCTCGGCCCCAGAAGACGACGAACTCCGCTCCGCCCGACCCAGGGCTCGGACTCGGGCTAAATCCCGGAAGACGGCGAACTCCGCTCCGCCCGACCCAGGGCTCGGACTCGGGCTAAGTCCCGGAAGACGGCGAACTCCGCTCCGCCCAACCCAGGGCTCGGACTCGGGCTAAGTCCCGGAAGACGATGATCTCCGCCTCGCTCGACCCAAGGCTCGGACTTGGGCTCGGCCCGAGAAGACAACGATCTCCGCCTCGCCCGACCCAGGGCTCGGACTTGGGCTCGGCCCCAGAAGACGGCAATCTCCGCCTCGCCCGACCTGGGGGCTCGGACTCGACCTCGGCTTCGGAGGAGCTTCCACATCGCCCAACCTAGGGCGTAGACCAGCCACGTCAACAGGAGGCGCCATCATCACCCTACCCCGAGCTGACTTGGGCCGCAGGGAACAAGACTGGCGTCCCATCTGGCTCGCTCCGCCAGATAGGCAATGATGGCGTCCCGCATGCTTTGTGACGACGGCGGCTCTCAGCCCCCTTACGGAAGCCAGAGGACGTCAGCAAGGACTCAACCACTCCGACAGCTGTCCCTCCGCCAAGCTCCATCGCTCCTTCGACGGCCACGACATCACACCAGCTGGGTGCCAAGATCTCTCCGGCTGCCACAACGGCATGTACCTAGGGCGCTAGCTCACCTCCGCTAGACACGTAGCACCCTGCTACACCCCCCATTGTACACCTAGATCCTCTCCTTACGCCTATAAAAGGGAGGACCAAGGCCCTCTTAGAGAGGGTTGGCCGCGCGGGGACGAGGACGAGAACAGGCGCTCGCTTGGAGCCGCTCGCTCCCTCTCCCGCGTGGACGCTTGTAACCCCCTACTGCAAGCGCACCTGACCTGGGCGCGGGACGAACACGAGGGCCGCGGGATTCCCACCTCTCTCACGCCGGTCTCCGGCCGCCTCGCTCTCCCCCCTTCGCGCTCGCCCTCGTGCTCGACCCATCTGGGCTGGGGCACGCGGCGACATTCACTCGTCGGCCCAGGGACCCCCCGGTCTCGGAACGCCGACAGACCGTAAAACGAATCTTGAGATATTTGGCTTATACTCCTAAGTTTGGGCTTTGGTACCCTCGGGGATCCACATTTGATTTAATTGGTTATTCCGATGCCGTTTGGGCAGGGTGTAAAATTAATAGAAAGACCACATCGGGGACTTGCCAGTTCTTGGGAAGATCCTTGGTGTCTTGGGCTTCAAAAAGCAAAATTTCGTAGCTTTTTCTATCGCCGAAGCCGAGTACATTGCCGCAGGCCATTGTTGCGCGCAACTACTTTGGATGAGGCAAACCCTTAGGGACTGTGGTTACAAATTAACCAAAGTTCCTCTTCTATGTGATAATGAGAGTGCAATCCGCATGGCGGATAATCCCGTTGAGCATAGCCGCACTAAACACATAGCCATTCGGTATCACTTCTTAAGGGATCACCAACAAAAGGGAGATATCGAGATTGCATACATTAATACTAAAGATCAATTAGCCGATATCTTTACCAAGCCATTAGATGAACAAACTTTTACCAAACTTAGGCATGAGCTAAATATTCTTGATTCTAGAAATTTCTTTTGATACCTTGCACACATAGCTCATAAATATACCTTTCATCATGTCTCTTTTATATATGCTATGACTAATGTGTTTTCAAGTGAATTTCAAACCAAGTCATAGGTGTATTGAAAGGGAATTGGAGTCTTCGGCGAAGACAAAGGCTTCCACTCCACTCCATCACTCTTCCTTCACCGTCGCTCCGAGCATCTCTCCGTCTTTTGGTATAATCTTCACTCATATTATTTGCCAAAGGGGGAGAAAGTAGTTCATGAAAGGGCTTATATTTCACTCAAACATCCATTTTTGGCGATTCATGCCAAAGGGGGAGAGTATTAAGCCCAAAGCAAAAGGACCGCACCACCACCAAATTTTAAAACTTATGATTTTCAAATTAGTATCTCATTGTGTTCTAAATGGGGAGAAAGTAGCACCTTCAAAAATTGGTATCTTAAAACCCTCTTGAACACTAAGAGGAAAATTTTATTGAAGGGGAGTTTTGTTTAGTCAAAGGAAAAAGCATTTGAAACAGGGGGAGAAAATTTCAAATCTTGAAAATGCTTCTCAAAATCTTACTCATTTACCTTTGACTATTTGCAAAAGAACTTTGAAAAGAATTTACAAAAGTATTTGCAAAAACAAAACATGTGGTGCAAGCGTGGTCCAAAATGTTGAGAATATAAAGAATCAATCCATGCGTATCTTATGAGAATTTATATTGGCTCAATTCTAAGTAACCTTTGCACTTACATTTTGCAAACTAGTTCAATTATGTACTTCTATACTTGCTTTGGTTTGTGTTGGCATCAATCACCAAAAAGGGGGAGATTGAAAGGGAATTAGGCTTCCACCTCTTTCCTAAATGATTTTGGTGGTTGAATTGCCCAACACAAATAATTGGACTAACTAGTTTGCTCTAGTCTATAAGTTCTACAGGTGCTAAAGGTTCACAATAAGCCAATAAAAAGACCAAAAAAGGGTTCAATCAAGAGAGCAAAGGATTTCCCGGAAGGCACCCTGGTCTGGCGCACCGGACTGTGTCCGGTGCACCACCGGACAGTGTCCGGTGCACCAGGGAACTCGACGCCCAACTCTTCACCTTCAGGAACTTTCAGAGGAGCTCCACTATAATTCACCGGACTGTCCGGTGCACCACCGGACAGTGTCCGGTCCCCCAAGGGAGAGCAACTCTGAACTCGCCAGCTTCGGGAATCCGCTCCGCTATAATTCACCGAACTGTCCGGTGAGTCACCAGACAGTGTCCGGTGCACACCGGACTGTCCGGTGTGACAGCGGGGCAACGGCTACTTCGAGCGCAATGGTCGTCTGCAACGCATTAAATGCGTGCCAGCGCGCGTAGAGGAGCAGAGCACGCGTGGGTGGCACACTTGACAGCCTACAGGGCCTGTCCGGTGCACCACCGGACAGCCAGGCGGGCCCACAAGACAGAGCTCCAACGGTCGGAACCCTTCGGCCAGGTGACGTGGCTGGCGCACCGGACAGTGTCTGGTGGCGCACCAGACTGTCCGGTGCGCCATACGACAGAAGCCTCCACCAACGGTCAAGTTTGGTGGTTGGGGCTATAAATACCTCAACCACCCCCACATTCATTGCATCTAAGTTTTCCACCTTCAAACTACTTACAAGAGCTCTAGCATTCAATTCTAGACACACCAAAGAGATCAAATCCTCTCCCAATTCCACTCAAAACTTTAGTGATTAGAGAGAGTGATTGTTGTGTTCATTTGAGCTCTTGCGCTTGGATTGCTTCTTTTTCTCAATCTTCTTGTGATCAATCTCAATTGTAATCAAGGCAAGAGACACCAATTGTGTGGTGGTCCTTGCGGGGAAGTTTGGTTCCTAGTTGATTGAGAAGAGAAGCTCACTCGGTCCGAGGGACCGTTTGAGAGATGGAAAGGGTTGAAAGAGACCCGGTCTTTGTGACCACCTCAATGGGGAGTAGGTTTGAGAGAACCGAACCTCGGTAAAACAAATCCTTGTGTCTCACTTCTTTATTCGCTTGCGATTTGTTTTTACGCCCTCTCTCGGACTCGATTATATTTCTAACGCTAACCCGGCTTGTAGTTGTGATTAACTTTGTAAATTTCAGTTTCGCCCTATTCACCCCCCCTCTCTCTAGGCGACTTTCAGGTGGACCTCGCTGGTGGACCTCGTCGGTCGTTTTGCTTCCATTGGTGCAGCGAGGTTGACGAAGGCTTGGAGCGAAGGGTAGTGCCTCTGCCTTCACCCCAACATTTGCCCTCCGAGGGACCAGTTCGACTAAGTCATCTAGTGCCGAAGATGTCGGTAGATGGTGGAGACGCTGCCCTCGCTCGAAGTGGTTCCGCGGGGGTTTTTGATGTGACCGTTGACGGACGTGGTACTGTTGGACTGCGGGTTTCCCGAAGCGTCGTGTCTTGTGTATAAAAAGGGGGGTGGCACGGGTCAGGTTCTCTTACCTTTCTGTACGCTGCAAAACCCTAGCCGCCTTTTGAAACTGTTCGCCCGCTCGCCTGCCCTCCTTGCTCCTGCTCGTCGGAGATCTGGCCCGCGTCAAGCAGACCGCTCGCCGCCGTCGATGGTACGTAGCCATGTCATCTTCTTCCTCATCTGCTGCAAGCATGCTGCCGGCTGACGCATCGTCTGAGGATACCTTGAGCAACGTGCCGGCGATGGAGCTACATCCGGGCGATACGGTGGAGTTCAGCGTTTCTCGGATTTCCTCGGTTCGCATGCAGGATATGCAGCAGCTGGGGTATTTTGGCAGCGGAGTTGGGCGTGTCCCGGGGGCGGAGGAGGTCCCCGAGCCCGAGGGCGAGTTGGTCGTGTTTGAGGCGTTTTTCACCGCTGGCCTTCGTCTGCCTGCACATCGCTTTGTGGCGGAAGTCCTGCAGAGATTTGAGGTTTAGGTCCACCAGCTGACACCTAACGCCGTGGTGGCTCTGGCGAATTATGTCTGGGCGGCGACTTCGTATGGCGGTCAGCCTTCGGTGGAGGTCTTTGCCAAACATTAGTGTCTGCATTAGCAAAAAAGAAAAATTGGACACAAGATTGCACAGTTTGGATCATGCACGTTTACGCCGAGGACCGGAAAGACTTCGATGGAAGTCGTGGAGTTAGTTCCTTATGCCCGCAACAAGTGGGGCAACTAGTGGGATTTCTGGTTTTATGTTTTCGAGGGCGAAGTCGAAGACCGCCCAGGGCTCCCCGTGGCCGTGATGTGCTCCCATCATTATGTGGTGTACCCGTATTTTGAGGTGGCGGAGGATGATGAAAATGAAGAAGCCCTTCGGTGCACTGCCCGCATGAGTAGCGGGCGCGATTTAGTTGAGGAATTCATCAGGTATGGGGTATGTCCCTTGGCACATGGCTAGGCGTTGGGCGAAGAATGCCCTCACGATATGCCCTCCCTGGGTGGGCAGCGAGTGTGAAGTCCAGCCTTCGCGTTAGATCTGCATGGCCGGGATCCCGCCGCGTTCGTGCGTGAAGTGGAAGACGGGGCTACGCATATTGTGGGGCGTTATGTGCCTAGGACGGAGGCCATGCGGAGTTGGGATATCCGTGGATCCAACGTTCGCCTGAATAGGGTCTTCGAGCTGAATCGCTTGCCATACGGCGGCTATCCCGGGGATGACGCTGTTGACCGCCACAGGAAGAGGCCAGTGGCTGCGACTGAGGAAGGCCCTTCGCAGGAGGCCGCCCCAGCCATTAAGAAGAGAAAACTAGGTACTGCAGTGGGGGGACTGGGGGTCTCCGATAGTTTTGCTGTGGAGTTGATGGGGACATGTGCATCCCCCGGGGGAAGGATGTCTTCACCTGAGTTCCGAGAGTCTTTGGCGCGAATGCTAGAGGTTACCGGGGGTCGATGGCCCAAGAATGTTCCGATCCCCCGCGCAGCTTGCGAAGACTTCTTTACATCTCGCATGGTTCGTGACTTGAAGGTTTTTCCTTACAGACGGAATATTGCTGCTGTTGTATCGGCAGTGATGGAGAGGGACCGTCAAGACGCTGCGCAGAAACGCCGGGCGGTCGTCAGGATCGCTGATCCTATGCACGAGGCGAAGAAGGCGCGGGGGAGCGTGAGGGCTGCTGCCTCTAGTAGTAGCAAATCGGTGCTGGCTTCGAAGCCGGCCGCCCCTGGGCACAGCAAGGCGTCGGCGAGCGTGAAGGCTGCCGCCTCTGACGGGAGCAAGCCGCCCCCGTGCGGGCCCGTGAAGGGACGAAGGCCGCCTTCGTCGGTGCGATGTGTTGCCGACTTCGGCACGAACATCAGTGTCGATGATTATCTTGCTGGTAAGTGAAGTGTTTTTTTTGCTGGCGCGACTAGGCCTTTAATCGGTATCATGGTGCAGGGTCGGGTGAGGGGCAACTGGCTGTTGTCCTGCCTCCGGTGGCGACCACTTCGCCAACGGCAGTGGTTGGGGCGAAGGGTGCCGCGCGGGACCCGTGGGCCACTTTCTGCGCGAGCGGCGAGATTCTGTCGGCTGCTGCCGCTAAGGACGTGGCGGGCTCCATGTCTCAGCGACTAAGGGAAGCGTCGCAGCAGCTGTCACAGCAGCTGAAGCGAGTAAGTTGTGTTTGACTTCGATGTTTGTTGTTTTTATGAGGATTCTTGTCTCATGGGTTTTTGTGTCAGGCGGCCGACTTTGCCAACCACGTCGCGTCGGGTGCCTTGACTGCGGACGTTGCTGCCGAGGTCGAGAGTCTCTGGGCACAGCTTGTGGATGCGGTGCGGGAGAAGTCGGCTGCGTAGAGCAAAATCCGCAGGCTGTCGGAGCAGGTTGCCGCCATGGAGGCCGAGAAGACGGATCTGAAAGGGAATTAGGCTTACACCTATTTCCTAATTGATTTTGGTGGTTGAATTGCCCAACACAAATAATTGGACTAACTAGTTTGCTCTAGTCTATAAGTTCTACAGGTGTCAAAGGTTCACAATAAGTCAATAAAAAGACCAAGAATGGGTTCAAACATAGAGAGCAAGGGACTACCAAAGTGTGCCCTGGTCTGGCGCACCGGACTGTCCGGTGTGCCACCGGACAGTGTCCGGTGCACCAGGGGACTCCAAGTTGAACTCTGCACCTTCGGGAATTCTTAGAGGCGCTCCGCTATAATTCACCGGACTGTCCAGTGCACCACCGGACAGTGTCCGGTGCCCCAAGGGAGAGCGACTCCGAACCCGCTAGCTTCGGGAATTCGCTCCGCTAAAATTCATCGGACTGTACGGTGTAACACCGGACTGTCCCGGTGAGCCAGCGGAGCAACGGCTACTTCGCGCGCAACGGTCGACTGCAACGCATTAAATGCGCGCCTGCGCACGCAGAGGGACAGAGCACGCGCGGGTGGGACACCGGACAGTCTACAGGACTTGTCCGGTGCACCACCGGACAGCCAGGCGGACCCACAAGTCAGAGCTCCAACGGTGGAACCCTAACAGCCGGTGACGTGGCTGGCGCACCGGACAGTGTCCGGTGGTGCACCAGACAGTGTCCGGTGCGCCATGCGACAGAAGCCCTCACTAAACGGCTAGTTTGGTGGTTGGGGTTATAAATACCCCCAACCACCCCACATTCAAGACATCCAAGTTTCTACACTTCTACACATTACAAGAGCTATAGCATTCAATACAAGACACACCAAAGAGATCAAATCCTCTCCCAACTCCACACAAAGCTTTAGTGATTAGAGAGAGTGATTTGTTGTGTTCGTTTGAGCTCTTGCGCTTGGATTGCTTCTTTTCTTTCTCATTCTTCTTGTGATCAAACTCAATTGTAACCAAGGCAAGAGACACCAATTGTGTGGTGGTCCTTGCGGGGACTTTGTGTCCCGTGTGATTGAGAAGAGAAGCTCACTTGGTCTAAGTGACCGTTTGAGAGAGGGAAAGGTTTGAAAGAGACCTGGTCTTTGTGACCACCTCAACGGGGAGTAGGTTTGCATGAACCGAACCTCGGTAAAACAAATCCTTGTGTCTCACTCTTCCTTTGCTTGCGATTTGTTTTTCACCCTCTCTCTCGGACTTGATTATATTTCTAACGCTAACCCGGCTTGTAGTTGTGATTAATTTTGTAAATTTCAGTTTCGCCCTATTCACCCCCCCCCCCCCTCTAGGCGACTTTCAATTGGTATCAAAGCCCGGTGCTTCATTAGAGCCTAACCGCTCGAAGTGATGTCGGGAGATCACGCCAAGAAGGAGATGGAGACCGGCGACAAGCCCACTACAAGCCACGGGAAGACTTCATCGGAAGAGTCCTGCAACAAAAGGAAGGGGAAGGAAAAGAAATCCCCTTCACACAAGTCGCGTCGGAGCGGTGACAAAAAGAAGAAAATGAGGAAGGTGGTCTACTACGAGACCGACTCTTCATCACCATCGACCTCCGGCTCCGACGCGCCGTCCGTAACTTCTAAGCGCCATGAGCGCAAGAAGTTTAGTAAGATCCCCCTACGCTATCCTCGCATTCCTAAACATACGCCTTTACCTTCCGTCCCATTAGGCAAACCACCAACGTTTGATGGTGAAGATTATGCTAGGTGGAGTGATATGATGCGATATCACCTAACCTCACTCCACAAAAGTATATGGGATGTTGTTGAGTTTGGTGTACAGGTACCATCCGTAGGGGATGAAGATTATGATGAGGACGAAGTGGCCCAAATCGTGCACTTCAACTCACAAGCCACCACTATACTCCTCACCTCTCTAAGTCGAGAGGAGTATAACAAGGTGCAAGGATTGAAGAGTGCCAAGGAGATTTGGGACGTACTCAAGACCACTCACAAAGGAGACGAGGTGACCAAAATCACCAAGCGGGAGACGATCGAGGGGGAGCTCGGTCGCTTTCGACTTCGCCAAGGGGAAGAGCCACAAGAAATGTACAACCGGCTCAAGACTTTGGTGAACCAAGTGCGCAACCTCGGGAGTAAGAAATGGGATGACCATGAGATGGTTAAGGTTATTCTAAGATCCCTTGTTTTCCTTAACCCTACTCAAGTTCAATTAATTCGTGGTAATTCTAGATATACACAAATGACCCCCGAGGAAGTAATAGGTAATTTTGTGAGCTTTGAGTTGATGATCAAAGGCTCAAAGAAGATCATCGAGCTAGATGGCCCCTCCGCGCCCGAAGCACAACCGGTTGCGTTCAAGGCGACGGAGGAGAAGAAGGAAGAGTCTACATCAAGTAGACAACCAATCGACGCCTCTAAGCTCGACAATGAGGAGATGGCGCTCATCATCAAGAGCTTCCGCCATGTAACACCCCTGGTGTTACTGTAACTAAAACTTAAGCATGGCATCATAAACATTAGCATTGCATATGTTTGACATACCTAGAATGCATTCACTAGGTAAAAATTTCAAACAAGTGTATTGTTTTTAGTGTTTTGCAAATAGAACCCTGGATAGGGAACCTGACCCTAAATAAGGCTCAGAGGGGTAAAACTTAACCCAAGATGAGAAAACCTAAAGGCTTTAGGGAAAGAGTCATAAAATGTCCCCAAAAAACAAAGTTGAATCACATTTATACCCCTGGGATACCAAAAATCTCAATTAGAACCCTGGAAAACCCTAAAACCAAACCCTAGGGACCTATGTGCAAAATTAGTCCACTTTTGGACTAAAGTGCAAAAACCAAGTTAAATAAGTATCTTAAGTCATTTGGGTCACTCATATGTGAATTTGCAATCCAAAACTTGAGATTTGGACTTAAGTGCAAAAGAGCCACACTTGACCCTTTTTGGTTGTCTGTATTTCAGTGTGATTGACTCAACTTGAAGCCCTTGTAACTTTCAAATTATGGGGTTTTTGCCCTAGGTCACCACATCAAAATTATAGCCCAATCATAGGAGCACAACTTTGCTTAAGAGTGTGAGCATAGTTGTTAAGAAAATATTGGAGATAATTAAGCCTAAAGATTGGCTGTCAGGCTGATTCAGTCTGAAATTCAGATGTTCAGTGTAACAGAGCCAACTTTGAGTATGAATTCCACCTTGATTTAGTGCTCAAATGAGTTCAAGCCCTATAGCCGAATTATTACTGGTTTATAGTTATACAATTTTGCTGCAGAGCTTGGGTGGAGTTGTCATTAGAAATTCAGAGTAAATCCTGTTCCAAGTTACTCTGTCAGGCATCATAAACTGCACTTCTGATGGTACAGTATCCCCAACGGATCAGATCGAGCGCAGTAGAAGAATCCCACCGCCGGTGACCCCTCCGCCGTGATTCGCGTCGCCGGCCTTAAGATTCACGTACGGGGTGGATTGATAACGTTGCGGGGTAAGGATCCTCGCCGACGGTGAGCTGGAGATCACTCCGGTGACTCACCGTGGCGTTCTCTTTTACTTTGCGGCGGAGCGGATTAGCTCGCCGGTGAACTGTCATGCCTCGGCCCTGCGCCGCGTGTCCTAACCGCGCCACCGCATCACCGTGACTCCCTCTAAACTCCACGTCGACCACCAGAGTTACTGCCACAACGGTGAACACGTGTTCACTGCACCAGCATTCTTCCTCACGTCCGACCGCCGCACATCAATGCCCAAATTCACGGCCACCGCTGAAGAGCCCTATAAATTGAAGCCCCCGCTAGCTCCGCAAGATCATCCTCCACCCAGACACCGCTAATCGCTAGCAGTCCTTCGCTAGAACTCGCGAATTTTGAATTCGCCCCAAATCGACTCTCCGCCACCGTAAACCACCCATCACCGCGGCCAGCCTTCCCCAGGTCTGCTCATTCCCTTCTCGTTCCTGTTCTAGCATCCTTACATGTTGGTGATGCTCCCCGACCATTTTAATTGAACCGAACCGCCAGGGATCGCCGGGAACACGATCACCAAGCCGCGATACTCACGGCCACCGCGGCCAGAGCTCCTTAGTTGGTCTTAGATGCAATTAGGTTGGGGGGAAATGATCAAGGTAGCCCCGATTTCATGTCTGCTGCTCGGAAAACCTAGCCGTTGCCCCAATCAGCCGGTACAATGGCTCACCGGAGCGCGGCTGCGTTCACCGTCGTCGTGGACTTGGCCGTGCGAAGAAATAGAAATCAAGGGGGCTTTCTGTAAACCGTCAGCGACACATATGAATAGTAAAGGAACTTGTTTCCAGTTAGCTAAAACCCTGAGGGCCTTTCTGTAAAGCCACCAGCGCGGGCGTGGGCGCGCCCTGGTTTCCTGTATGGTTGGGCCGGTTCGGGCCAGAATCAGCCCAATACTGTTCCACATTTTCCTTTTTCTTTTTCTGTCCAGCTTTAGAAATATGTAGAAAATTACAGAAAAATCCTAAAAATATGAGACCAATTTTCCTAGCCTTCCTATTTTCCCTAGAATTTAATAAAAATAGTTTCATGATTTTTAGGGTAAAATAGGAATTTTAAGGTATTTAAAATAATTTAAGGTAGTAGTTCTGGATTTTTAAAAGATAAATGGTAATCCCAAAAAATGCTCAAAATTTTTATATGAGTTCCTCATATTATTTAGAAGCCTTGGGTAGTATTTGGGTTGATTTGGACCTTGTTTGATCACCAAACCCCAAAACACCCCCCTGCCCTGTGAACTCCTTTACCGACTCCGGAAACCCTAAGTTCTCGGAGTACCGTGAAGGAAAGTTATATTCAAGATTTAGATAATAAATTTGTATTATCTTCGCACCCTCATGAGCATTACATGGCATTCATTCTTATACATATGTATGGTTATGATTAGAACACGAGGAAGAAGTGGAAGCCACTGAAGAGCAAGTACCACCACCTTTGGAAACACAGGCTGAGAACTGTTTCTACTTCGATATTTGTGGATCTGAGCCTGACTCACCCATAAACAAAGGCAAGCCCCGGTGCATTTGCCACCTCCCTTGATGTTTTTAAAATCTTTCTCACTTGCTTGCTGCATTAGGTGATAGGAGTTGATTGATAAAACAATTCTTGCATTACCTTCCTTGAACTTGATTACCTTCCTTGAAACCCTGTTTTTGCAAAAAGGTTTTACTATGCTTAGTCTTGCTTTTAGAAAAACAAAAGGATTTGTTTTACGAAAGATGTTTGGCAAAGTGGGAGGGCTGTTTTCAAAAATAAAACTTGATGGTGAATCCATCACGGTCGTGATGGATTCAACATCGGAAAAGATGTACCTCTGCCAGGTACCAAGTTTTTGGGTTGAAAAGATTAAGCTGAGACCGGGCGGGTGACTTGCACGAGAAGAGAGTCTCGGTGTAGTGTCTCCGGCTGAGTCGATTAAGGACCTTGTCGATGTAGGCTTGATGATCGAGGACCCTTTAACTGGTCACATGCCTCGTCATGGGTAAGCCTTGCCTCGGGCAGACTAAGGCCAGAATAAGATAACACGAAATGGGCGTGGAGCGGTGGTGAGAGTAGCATGTACCCTCCGTGGCAAGAGGTTGGACGGTGGTGTATCTGTGCTCTCGGTTTGCGTGAACCTGATCTGGTCTTAAGAACCCTGGTGGCAGGTTGACATATGCAAGGGTTAAGTGCTACATATGTTGTGTGATCGGAGATCCTCAGCTGAGTATAATCGATTCGGATCGCCGTACCTTCACGGTTATGAAGACTTGGTCACTGCCCTACACGTAGCAATCCAGTAAAGATGAAGGATGAATTAAGAACTTGGCTAGTTCAGGATAAGTGTTTGAACTAGGTTAGAGAGAACTCTAGAGATAAGTAAGTTTACTTAACTTGACCAATAAAACTGGATTTTTAAGGATCCACTTTAGTAAGCATTTCTGCAAAACAGAGTCTTTGATTATTGAGAAGCCTTACCTTGACTTCCTTAAACCAGCATACCCTTGAGAGTCTTTTCTTTAGTCGGGTAAGACTTGCTGAGTAATTCCATACTCAGGGTTTATTCCCCCGTTGTTTTTAGGTGAGGAGACAACAAACCTTTGTTGTTTTTGTACCAAGGTGGTGAAAAGTGAAGATAATCGAGAATGAAGCTGTCGGAGGACCGGGTCCTCCTTAAAACTTTTATGTAAAGAACTTAATGGGAGGAGTTTTTGCCTCCCAGGTATTGTAATAATACTTTTCTGCACTCGCTTTATACTCTGGTCTGTACTAAATAACTTACTCTTACTTTTTAAATAAATGTAAGTTTATGTAATCACTTCCGCATTTCCGCATCTCCGATGAGCATACTGTCTGTCAGACGGGTGAAACGTTCCTGGAAAGGTAAGGAAAAAGATACGGAACTTATCAAGTAGTTCGGGGGCACCTATAGGGTTGTCTGAGGTCCGTGGGACAAGGACAACTGTAGGTGGGCCTAATTACTTGGGAGGTTCCGTCATAGCTGGTATCGGAGCGTAGCCCTTCTTGGTAGATATTATGTAGCATCTTCAAAAAGGTTTTCTTAAACTTACCTAGGAAAATTTCTTCTCTTCTTACCTAAGCATCTTTGAAGCGTTTATTTCAAAGACCAGATAGGAAGAGTGCAATGTATAGAAGGTTGAATCAACTAAGGTTGATTCTGTAATTATTCATGCATCATGCTAAGAATTGTACTAATAATTTTTCCCCCTTAGAAAATGCCGCCACGTACAAGGAAAACGGCGCGAAAGCATACTGGGCCTATCGGTGTACCTCGACACCAACTTGCCCCACGGGAACAAGATAGCAGTAGCGGGAGCAACGATCCAATTGGTGATCTCGAAGCTCGCGTGAATCAACTTCAAACAGAGTTACAACGCAGGACCAATTTATGGGTTGCGGATGGTGACCGAATAAATGAATTAAGAAGTTATATCCGCACCCTGCAAGATCAACTCGCTGATCGAGATTTGGCGCTTGATTGGGCGGTACAGTCTCGTTCAGTAGCTTGGGCTAAGGAAGCGAAGGCTCGAGCACGAGTCGAAGAACTTAGCACTGCTATTGACAACTTGCAGGCATATTGCAATACTTTACATGAGGAAGTTCATGTACTGTATTCGCAATTACACCCACATGTCCCTGCGGATCCTGTCAGGTCGGAAGCTGGACCCTCGCATGATGCGGGAGAAGCGCTTGGTGGTGAGTTATACCTTTTTAGGCCCCCTCCTTCTATGAGGCTGGTCGATGAATGGTCTCCCACACCTGACAACGAAGCTGCCAAGAGCAACCAGAAGCAGGAGTAGTAGTGTTGTGTAGAAATAGAAGTAGTATGTTGTATAATAGGTTGAACTATTGTATAATGGGTACGTTTCTCGTGGCCAGTCACCCTGCAATTATTCTTTTTGATTCTGGTGCTTCGCATACATTTATTAGCAAGACATTTGTGGAGCAACATCACATTTTATGCCATGAATCAAAAGAGGGGTTTAAAATTCATTCACCTGGGGGACACATTTTTACTAGAGAAGTGGCCTATCAAGTGCTAGTAACGATGGCCGGACGGAACTTTCCTGCTAACATGATTGTTCTGAAAGGCCAGGATGTAGATGTGATTTTGGGTATGAATTGGTTAACCCAACACAAGGCAATTCTCAACACTGAACTCAGAACCGTCAGGTTGAGCTATAATCAAGAAGAGACTCTTTTATCCATCCCCGTAACCAATCCAGCCAAAGCTTCTGGTAGAATATATGAAGCCATTGTACCGGAGATCAAGGATATTCCGGTAGTATGTGAGTTTCCAGATGTATTTCCGGAAGATTTGCCTGGACTGCCCCCTGAGAGAGATGTAGAATTTGTAATTGAGCTAAAGCCCGGTACGACTCCCATTTCTCGAAGATCGTACCGTATGCCCCTAATGAGTTGGCAGAATTGAAGATTCAATTACAAGATCTACTGAATAAGGGATTCATCCGGCCAAGCTCGTCTCCTTGGGGTTGCCCTGCCATTTTTGTTAAAAAGAAGGATCAAACCTTACGAATGTGCGTGGATTATCGACCCCTGAATGAGGTCACCATCAAGAACAAGTACCCTCTTCCGAGGATTGACATCCTATTTGATCAATTAACTGGAGCGAGGGTATTCTCTAAGATCGATCTCAGGTCGGGCTATCACCAAATCCGTGTTTGGCCCGAGGATATACCGAAGACCGCGTTTACTACGCGGTATGGTTTATTTGAATATTTGGTAATGTCTTTCGGGCTAACAAATGCTCCTGCCCATTTCACTTATTTGATGAACTCGGTGTTCATGCCCGAGTTGGACAAGTTCGTGGTGGTCTTCATCGACGATATCTTGATATATTCTAAAAATGAAGAGGAGCATGCTCAACATTTGCGGATTGTATTGACGCGCCTGAGGGAACATCAGTTGTATGCCAAGTTCAGCAAGTGCGCGTTCTGGCTGGAGGAAATTAAATTTTTGGGGCACGTGTTATCTGCCAAGGGAATTGCAGTAGATCCTAGCAAAGTCAAGGATATTCTGGAGTGGAAACCCCCAACCACTATTCACCAAGTCTGGAGTTTTCTTGGACTAGCTGGATATTATCGCAGATTCATACCAGATTTTTCTAAGCTTGTGAAGCCAATCACAAGTTTATTGAAGAATGACATTAAATTCAATTGGTCTTCTAAGTGTAATGAAGCCTTTGAGCAATTGAAGACATTATTAACCACTGCTCCGGTATTGGCTCAACCGGACATCACCAAACCTTTTGATGTATATTGTGATGCGTCAGGCAGTGGACTCGGCTGTGTATTAATGCAAGAGGGCCGAGTAATTGCATATGCTTCAAGGCAGTTGCACCGACATGAGGAGCATTACCCAACTCATGATCTGGAGCTAGCTGTTGTGGTTCATGCCCTAAAAATTTGGCGTCACTATCTGCTGGGAAATATCTGTCATATTATACAGATCATAAAAGCTTGAAGTATATCTTCACCCAGTCAGAATTAAATATGAGGCAAAGGCGATGGCTTGAGCTTATTAAGGACTATGAACTAGAAATTCATTATCACCCAGGCAAAGCCAATGTTGTGGCAGATGCACTGAGCCGTAAGGCTTCCTGCCACTGTCTTATGGTGAAGACCTCTAACAACACTTTATGTCAAGAGATGGAAAAGCTAAACCTGGGGATGGTCCAACAAGGAACCCTGAATCAGCTAAAGTTTGAGTCTATCATCTTGCAAAGGATAATTGATGCTCAAAAGGATAATGTGGGTATGAAGCACATACGGGAAAAGATAAGGGCTGGAACAGCCAAATGTTTCAAAGAAGACGATCAAGGTGTGGTATGGTTCAATAACCCCGAAGAATGAAGAACTCCGCCAGCAAATTTTAGATGAAGCGCATCTTAGTCGCTATTCTATTCATCCGGGAAGCACTAAGATGTATCATGATCTAAAACAGCACTACTGGTGGATGAAGATGAAAATTGAAATTGCACGCTATGTGGCTAAGTGTGACACTTGCAGACGTGTCAAAGCCATACACATGAAAACTGCTGGTCCATTACAATCTTTGCCGATCCCAACATGGAAATGGGAAGATATAAGTATGGACTTTATCGTGGGATTGCCCAGGACCGCAAAAGGGTATGACTCTATTTGGGTTATCATTGATCGACTTACCAAGATCGCCCACTTCCTCTCTGTCAAAGTAAAATATCCCGTCATTACCTATGCGGAGTTATACATTGCTCGTATTCTTAGTCTGCATGGTGTTCCGAAGACCATAGTGTCGGATCGTGGACCTCAATTTGTAGCCAAGTTTTGGGAAGCACTTCACAAATCCTTGGGTACTAAGTTGCTCCATAGTTCGGCATATCATCCACAAACCAGTGGACAGACTGAGAGGATTAATCAAGTACTCAAAGATATGTTGCGATCATGTGTTCTGGACTTCTCACCAAAATGGGATGAATGTTTGCCTTTGGCGGAGTTTTCATATAATAACAGCTATCAAGAAAGTATCAAGATGGCACCTTTTGAAGCTTTATATGGGCGACGGTGTCGAACTCCGCTAAATTGGTCTGAACCTGGAGAAAGGTACTTCTTTAGGCCTGATATAGTGAAGGAGGCCGAGGAAAAGGTTCAGAAAATTATTCAGAATATGAAGAAAGCACAAGCCCGTCAGAAGGGTTATGTGGGGGATAGATATCCCCCGGGTCCACTAAAAGAGTAAAGGACCTCACGAAAGGCCCAAGGGCCCAATAAATCGTAAGGTCATTCTTTCGTGGGCCTGGGGAGAAACAACCAGCAAAGCAGAACGACATGAGGCCGGATTGGTGCAAACCCGGACGGCCCACAGCGTCGAGCGAATGACCGCAACAGAGATCCGACTCTCCCGCGCTGGAGCCTCCATGCAACGAAGCCATGCGAGGATAAGTCGGCGAGGGTTACGTAGGGATAATCTCAAGAGGTTCACTATCTTTTAGCTACTTGTTGTTATCTTATCCACGTGTACTGCCCTACGGTCGAGTATATAAGGCCTAGGGGGCACCCCTTCAGAACGATCGACCCTTTACTTAGCCACCCGCGTCAACTCTCTGTATTCTCAATCCAGAGAGCTCTCTTGTAACCACATCCACCAAGCATACTCACCAGGACGTAGGGTGTTACGCATCTCTAAGCGGCCCGAACCTGTAAAACTTGTCCACTGTCCCTCGTGCGATCGGCACGAACCATTTTGCTACTGTTGTCGACACCGTCCTACTCCTGAAACACCTTGAGGGGCAACCCCGGGTGTGCGGTCGGACCCAAAACACCGACAGCTGGCGCGCCAGGTAGGGGGTGTGTCGACGATCCAAGCTAGCTCAATGGCCGTCACCTTCTACAGCAAGATCACCCTGCGTCCCGGATCCGTATTCTGCTTCGGAACAATCTCATCTGTAGCGGATAAAGAAGGAATTCTGCACCGTATCGCGGATCCACCAGAAAAGAAGTCTCCCCCAACGAACTCCGAAAATACCGGAGAAGCACAACCTCCAGCTTTTCGGAAGAAGATCGTCTCCGGAGAGTCGGGGGCCGAGGGCTCGCTGACCCGGAGAACTCCACTGCCTACCTCTCCGACAAAAGAGTGGACACAGATCGCAAGGAAGAAGGTAACCGGGGAGAAGCGAGTCACTCTTTCCGTTCCCCATGCCTCAAAGGAGAACGGGAAGAAGGTCACCACGACAGCAGCACCATTCTACCCCGACATCCTCTTCATCGGGAGAGTGGAGTCGCCTATCGTCTCCGACGACGAGCCGACCGTACCCGGGGAAGAAGCGCCTCAACGAGAGTCCCGACGACGGAGGAACCGGCGCAGGAACGTACGACGACATCATGCGGCTGGAGAGCGGAATCCGGAGCAGCCTGTCTCGCGAGACGAGGTCTCGGAGATAGGAGAAACTCCGGAAGAACGCGTCTTCAGAGAACGAAGGAACTCCCGACGACGTGATCGCCGACGAGCTCAGGAACAGGCTGAGCAAGATGCAAGGCAGCGCCGGGAGAATCCATTCTTCGGGCGCAACCTGAATCCTGACTTCGCCCGAGCTATGAACACGCCGAGCGAAGTCGAAGGGGTATTGGCTCGGATAGCTGATGGACTCCCTCGGACTCCTGACGCCGAGGGCTACCGACGACTGTTCACCCAGGCGGCCAACCATCTTCTACCGCTTGCTCACCCGCCGAACGATCTACGACACGCCATCAACAGTCGCCGAGACGCGCGAAGCTCCATCAATGCTTCGCGCGAGCGGCGGCATGAGAACGAGATTCGCCGTCGGGAGGAGTACGACAGGGATCATGGCATCCCGACTCAGAGCCAAGCCACCGGAACTGAGTCGGCAACGGCCTCAACTGGCGGAACCACCCGGGGATGGTCGAGGAACCACAATCACAATTCCCCTCCCCGGGACAGACATCGTCCCCGACGACAGGAGGACACGTGTGGAGTGTCCGCTCTTACTTCGCGCCTTAGGGCCATCCAATGGCCTCCCAACTTCAAGGTATCCAATGTAGACAAATATGAACCTAAGCAGGATCCAGGGGGTTGGCTAGCCGTCTACACCACCGCTGCTCGAGCTGCCGGGGCGTCCGAAGACGTGATGACCGCGTACTTACCCATTGTCCTTGGGCAAGACGCGCTGCAATGGCTGCGACATCTACCCCGACACTGCATCGACGTCTGGGGCGACTTCAGTCGACGCTTCATCGCCAATTTCCAGTCCCTCTCCGACAAGCCGGCGCAACCGTGGGACCTCAAATCCATCAAGCGCCGGGGGGACGAGACTCTCCGGTCGTACCTCAAAAGGTTTCAGACCATGAGGAATCGTATCCCCGAGGTCACGGAGGCGGCCGTGATCGAGGACTTCTACAGAGGATCCAATGACTCGGCTTTCGTCCGAGCCATACTACAAAAGGCACCGACTACCTCCGAGGAGCTGTTTCGAGAAGCTGACCTCTACATCACCGCCGACGAGCGGGCCCAGGACCTCATCGGAGGAGCAAAGCCCGCACCGGCAGCACCACGACGCGACACGAACCAGCAACCCGACAAACGATGGGAGAAGAGGCCTCGCGAAGAAGTGCACACCGCCGGACCACCTGCCTCTCGCGCCCGAGGAGGACCTCATGGAGGCGAACGCACGTTGGACGACATCCTCGACGCCCAGTGCCCGTACCACAAGGACATGCGCCACACTATTCGTAACTGCCGAGACTTCAAGCATTCCGTCGGACACGGCCGACCCTTCCAACCTCTACCTCCTCCTCCACCGAGGGGAGGACCAGATGAACCACGACAACCCCATCAGCAGGAGGAGGGAGGAGGAGGAGCTTTCCCACGCGTTGACAGGGAGGTCAATGTCATCTTCGGCGGACACGGATCGCAGGAGAATAGAAGACAGCAAAAGCTCAACGATCGCCAGATACTGGTGGCGACCACCGGCCCTCCCGCCCCATACCGGTGGTCGGAGCACCCGATCACCTTCACTCGGGCAGATCAATGGCTCAACTTCGACCATCCGGGCAAATACCCGCTTCTCGTCGATCCGGTGATCCGAGAGAGCCGGGTGAAGAAGGTGTTAGTGGACGGGGGGAGCAGCATCAACGTCACCTTCCCCCGGACACTCCAAGGCTTGGGAGTTCACCTCAAAGAGCTCCACGAGTCGGACACTCCTTTCTTCGGCATCGTGCCGACAGAAGGGGAATACCCGCTGGGCCACATCTACATGCCAGTCACCTTCGGAACTCCGGAGAACTACAGAACCGAGTTCCTGAGGTTTGAAGTGGCGAACTTCGACTGCGGGTACAACGCCATCATCGGGAGGCCTGGATTGGCCAAGTTCATGGCCATTCCGCACTACACATACATGATACTGAAGATGCCAGGACTGCAAGGGATCATAACTGTGCGCGCCGACTTCCAAGGCGCCGCAGAGTGTTTCCGAGTGGCTATTCAAGCAGCCCTCACCGCCAAGCCATCGACGGTTCCTTCCACACTGGCGAACTCTAAGCCTGAGGAGGACCTCGCAGTACCGGCAAGCGAAGCTCAGACCGCGACCTCTATGCGGCCAACTGAAGAAACCAAGAGAATCAACCTGGGGTTCGCTAATGAGCGCAAGACGGCTATCATCAGCTCCAGCTTGGATGACAAATAGGAAAGCGCGCTCGTCCGGTTTCTGCAAGATAACCGAGATGTATTCGCATGGCAACCTGCGGATATGCCGGGAGTCCCAAGAGAACTGGCCGAGCACAAACTGAAGGTCTATCCCCAGGCAAGGCCGATTCGGCAAAAACTACGTTGTTTCACGCCCGACAAGAGAGAGGCCATTCGCACCGAGTTAGCTCGCTTGGTCGCGGCTGGATTCATTAGAGAAGTGTTACATCCCGAGTGGTTAGCCAACCCTGTTCTTGTACTCAAAAAGAATAAAGTGGATTGGCGCATGTGTGTTGATTATACTGATCTCAACAAACACTGTCCGAAGGATCCTTTTGGGCTCCCAAGGATAGATCAGGTGGTGGACTCCACCGCTGGATGTTCTATGCTGTCTTTCCTGGATTGCTATTCTTGATACCATCAGATTAGTCTGGCAAAGGAAGATGAAGAAAAAACGGCATTCATTACTCCGTTTGGTGCTTTCTGTTATACCTCCATGCCGCTTGGCCTCAAAAACGCTGGAGCAACTTACCAGAGAGCCATTCAAACATGCTTAGCCGATCACTGGGGCAAGCGTGTGGAGGCCTACGTGGATGACGTGGTAATCAAAACACAGGACTCAAAAAACTTCATCGAAGACTTACAACTGGTTTTCAACAGTCTAAGGCGGTATAGATGGAAGCTTAATCCCGAGAAATGTGTTTTTGGGGTACCAGCAGGAAAGTTGCTCGGGTTTATCGTTAGCCACCGGGGAATTGAGGCTAATCCAGATAAGATTGAAGCTATCATGAAGATGGAAGCACCTCGATCGCAAAAGAAGGTTCAGCGACTTACTGGATGTATGGCAGCTCTGAGCAGATTTATATCCAGGCTAGGAGAAAAAGGTTTGCCATTTTACAAGTTACTCAAGAAGGTGGATAAGTTTCAATGGACTTCAGAAGCACAAGAAGCTCTAGATGCTCTGAAAAAATTCTTGACAACACCACCAGTACTGAAACCACCCCGGCGAGCTACGTCAACTCAACCAGCTGAAGATTTGCTACTGTATATCTCTTGCACGACTCATGTGGTAAGCACCGCGTTGGTAGTCGAGCGAGTAGAAGAAGGACATGCCTATCCAGTACAACATCCTGTTTACTTCATTAGTGAAGTCCTAGGCCCCTCAAAGAAGAAGTACCCTCAAGTTCAGAAGCTATTATACGCAGTACTTCTAACTGCCCGCAAGCTGCGTCACTACTTTGACGACCACAAAGTCATAGTAGTTACAAGTTTTCCAATAGGGGATATTCTTCACAACAAGGAAGCCATCGGTCGAATAGCCAAGTGGGCTTGTGAGCTGGGATCTCGTGACATCGAGTTCCGACCTCGCACTGCCATCAAAACTCAAGCACTGGTTGATTTCGTATCAGAGTGGACCGAACAACAAGTACCAGACAACCCGGAGACTGCAGAAGTATGACGAATGTATTTTGATGGCTCACTGAAGCTGCAGGGAGCAGGAGCAGGGATTCTCTTCACTGCACCTGGAGGCGAACACCTCAAGTACGCCCTCCAGTTGCTATTCTCGGCCTCCAACAATGCAGCCGAGTATGAAGCTTTGATCCATGGATTGAACATTGCCATATCGTTGGGCGTCAAAAGATTAATGGTATACGGAGACTCTCTGGTAGTCATCAGCCAGATAAATAAGGAGTGGGATTGCTCAAGCGATTCAATGGGAAAATACTGCACTGCCGTCCGAAAGCTGGAAGATAAATTCGAGGGTCTGGAATTTCATCATGTAGAAAGAGATCGGAACACAGCATCCGATGTACTGTCCAAGCTAGGGTCCAGTCGAACTCAGGTCCCACCCGGAGTTTTCGTGCAAGAAATTCTGCAGCCGAGTATCTCAATGGATCAAACAGAAGAGTGCAACATCATAGATCAACCCGAGTCAGACCCTGATGACTGGAGAAGGCCGATCATTAAGTATATAAAGAATGAAGAAGAACCAGACGACAAGAATTCGGCAGAGCGCATTGCAAGACAGTCGGCTCACTATACACTTATTGGGGAGACATTATACAGAAGGGGTGCATGCAGGCGTCCTCATGAGGTGCATTCTCCCATCCACTGGGAAGCAACTTCTGGAGGAGGTCCATGCTGGGCAATGTGGAATACATGCAGCCTCCAGAACACTAGTCGGGAAGGTCTTCAGGTCAGGATTCTATTGGCCAACAGCAAAGAACGATGCAGCCGAGTTAGTTCAGAGGTGTGAAGCCTGCCAATACTTGTCAAAGCAACAACACATGCCAGCACAGCAACTGCAGACCATACCAGTAACTTGGCCTTTCGCATGCTGGGAACTGAATATGATTGGACCTTTCAAGAAAGCTCAAGGGGGATACACTCATGTATTGGTAGCAATCGACAAATTCACTAAATGGATAGAGTTCAAGCCCATTGCCTCTTTAACCTCTGCTAAGGCCGTGGAATTCATACAAGACATAATATTCAGATTCGGGATACCAAACAGCATCATAACTGATTTAGGATCCAACTTCACAAGTTCAGAATTCTTTGACTTCTGCGAGCAAAAGAGCATTCAGATCAAGTATGCATCTGTAGCCCATCCAAGAGCCAACGGGCAGGTTGAACGAGCCAACGGGATGATATTGGAGGCACTCAGGAAAAAGGTCTTTGATAAGAATGAAAAATTCGCAGGAAAGTGGATAAGGGAATTGCCCTATGTCGTTTGGAGCCTAAGAACCAAACCTAGCCGAGCCTTGCATGGAAACACTCCTTTCTTCATGGTCTATGGGTTGGAGGCAGTGCTACCTGCTGATCTCAAGTTTGGGGTGCCAAGGTTGATCTTTGAAAGCATAGCAGAAGCTGAGGCCACCAGGCTGCAGGACATAGATGTACTTGAGGAAGAACGGCTAAACGCAGTAATCCAATCAGCAAGGTACCAGCAGACTCTAAGGCGTTATCACGACAAGGCTGTGCGACAACGATTCTTCTCAGCAGGAGATCTCGTCCTCCGCCGAATTCTAACGGGGGAGGGACGACACAAGTTATCACCCTTATGGGAAGGGCCTTTCGTGGTAGCAGAAGTCACTCGGCCCGGATCGTATCGCCTCACTCAGATGGACGACACAGAAGTTGGGAACTCCTGGAACATAGAACACCTCAGAAAGTTTTATCCCTAGCTGTATCTCAAAACTGCTGGGATGATGATGTACTCTGTAAAGTGGAAATATGTCATCAATAAAAAAGAGGTTTCAAGGATACTCAGTTCATTTACGATTGACTTGCACAACTCAGGGTGACCACTATGCCCTACTAACGGAGCAATCGACTTAAGTCGGCGACGACTTAAGGCGGTGCAACATGCTCACGCTTACTTAACTCAGGGTGACCACTATGCCCTACTAACGGAGCAATCGACTTAAGTCGGCGACGACTTAAGGCGGTGCAACATGCTCACGCTTACTTAACTCAGGGTGACCACTATGCCCTACTAACGGAGCAATCAACTTAAGTCGGCGACGACTTAAGGCGGTGCAACATGCTCACGCTTACTTAACTCAGGGTGACCACTATGCCCTACTGACGGAGCAATCGACTTAAGTCGGCGACAACTTAAGGCGGTGCAACATGCTCACGCTTACTTAACTCAGGGTGACCACTATGCCCTACTAACGGAGCAATCGACTTAAGTCGGCGATGACTTAAGGCGGTGCAACATGCTCACGCTTACTTAACTTAGGGTGACCACTATGCCCTACTGACGGAGCAATCGACTTAAGTCGGCGACGACTTAAGGCGGTGCAACATGCTCACGCTTACTTAACTCAGGGTGACCACTATGCCCTACTAACGGAGCAATCGACTTAAGTCGGCGACGACTTAAGGCGGTGCAACATGCTCACGCTTACTTAACTCAGGGTGACCACTATGCCCTGCTAACGGAGCAATCGACTTAAGTTGGCAACGATTTAAGGCAGTGCAACATGCTCACGCCTACTTAACTTGGGGTGACCACTATGCCCTACTAATGGAGCCATCGGCTAAAAGTCAGTGGCGATTTTAGCCGATGCAACGTGCCTTTACAATTCAGGGGATGACTTCCATATCCCACAAACGAATTTCATAATCATCATGCGTCATGTCATTACTATAAATTTACGAACTGGTGAATTCTGATACAATAAGAAAGTCATTATATCATTCGAGTGCTGAACTAATGTCCTCTGACAAATACTCGATTATGCTAACCGCGCACTCAAAGCACGCAAAAGTTTTTCTTTATTTTGCAAAGTCTTTCTCCGGAGCGACCGACGAAGAAGGGCGACTCGAGGAATCAGGAGCAGCATTCACATCAGCTCTTATGTCTTCAGGAACAACCACGCCGGGTCTCCTCATCAATATTCGTCCTGCCCGAATAGCCTTATCCATGGCTCTGTCGCGCTGGGCCTTGAGAGTAACAGAAGTTTCTTCAGCGACTTTAGCAGCCAGTCGAGCAGTCTCTAACTCCTGGGCAATAGATTTTTTGGAAGCTTGGAGTTCTTTGATAGTAGCATCCTTTGCTGATATCAACTGCTTGAGCCGGGTTACCTCATCCATGGATTCCTGCAGCTTACAACGTTGGAGGTCTAATTCTTCCATGGTGAAGCGATGACTTCTCTCCAAGATAGTCAGCGAATTGCTAGAATCACGATACAACCTGTCAAGATTGTCACGAGAAGCAGCAAGGATACGCTTTTCTTCCTGCGAGCAAAAGTCAGCTCCTTCAAAAACCAAGCAAGTAATAGGAGCACAGCAAGGCAAGGCACAGTTTTGTATATTACCTTTTCAGAATCAAGCTGAGCATGAAGGGAAGAATTCAGGGCATTGGCGTCGTCCAAGGCAGCAGAGACTTGACCCAGTTCAATTTGGCCCTGAGAGTACTTCTCCTCAAAGCCAGTGCACCGCTGAGCCAATTCAGCCAGATCTCGGGAGTGTTTTTCCTCAAGAATTGAAATCTGCCAAGTCACTCCTAACGAGAGATAATCAAACAAAATGGGGTCAGAAGGTAAGGCAGTCCACAGCGAAGGCAGAGAGAAGCAAAAAAGCACTAACCAGCGTTGGTTGCCTCCAATTCAGAGACGCGACGTTGAAGTGACACTGGATTCCAACATGCAAGAGATGAAGCTACCTCTGGGGTGGAAGCGCCCTGAAGCCTCAGCTGGCTAGCCATTCCATCCACCAAAGCCTGATGAGGAAAACAGACGAGTGTGACGACAGCAGTTTAGGCAATGTAAAAGTCAAGTTAAAATACATCATAGTACCTGGAGGTTGGAGAAGAACGAAGGGATCCCCAGATCAGGAGAGATCAGTTGATAAGCAGATGTAAGGCCACCACCCGGAGCAGTTTGCAACGAATCAGCAGAGATCAACTCAGCACCTTCAACAGAGCCCAACACTCGGTTAGCAGGGGCGTTGCCCTCTAAAGCGACTCCTTGATCCAAATTCTGGGCTACCACCATACAGCCAGAGTGTGGAGGAGATCCCGCGTGAACGTCCATGGAGGTACAGGAAGGAGACCCTGCGCGGGCACCCTCGGGGGCTGGGTCATAGTTGGCACTGCCCATTTGAGCCGGATCATCCCCGGCAGCACCCTCGGGGGCTGGGCAGTGGTTTACACTCTCCACCCGAGCTAAGTCATCCCCGGCGACACCCTCGGGGGCTGGGCATGTGACAGCACCACTCTTGAGGTCCAAGCTCTCTGCAGTAACCACTTCTAAGGTTGATGGGCCCTCATCTACCTCCATAGGACCAGGATGATTCAAGTCAGTCTCCTGGCCCTCAAGATCGCGCTCTAAGGTCGACGAGGCATGGGATGACCTCAACCCAGCATCGGGCACGTCAGCACAAGCCTCCATTACACCATCATCCACTGGCTCCGATAACAAGTCCTCTGGGACCATATCCTCAAGAGTTTGATCAAAGTTGGCCAGAGACAGTTCTTGTAGACCAATGAGGGCAAACAAAGCAGGAGAGGGAACTCCACTACTCTCACCACTGGCGATGAACTGCCGACTGTTCTTTCGAGTCAAAGGAACCTCATTCTCTTCCCCCTCGTCATCCACACCGACAACACAAGCAGCACCCCCATTAGGATCAGCAACAGGTGGAGCACCCACATTGGGATCAGTAGCAGTTTGGGTACACCCATTAGGGTCAGCGTCAGTAAGTCCAGTCGCAGGCACTTCTTCAGCAGCGGAAACTGAGGTACCAGCGTCCTCATCAAAACTGGATACTCGCTGGAGGCGTCTTCTTTTCTTCTTTTGCTCATCAGCAGAAGGCTCAGGCTGATTGGTTCGGCTAGGGCGCCTCGGGCGAGTACTGATAGGTTTCTGAACATCCAAAGTTGTATCAACCTCTGGGAGGGGCACCACTGCAGACGAGCTCGCGGTTTTCCTCTTGGGCGCCATCTCAATTCTACCAGCGAGCAAAGTGGAGGCGAGCGGCAGAGAGGATTCGGAAGCAGGAATGCAAGAACTAGGGCACGGAAAGCAAAGACGGCTAAAAGCGCAGCTCTTATGGGATATTCTCGAGCCAGATACCGTTTCAAAAAGTGCCCAGTCATCACCCGGCGGTTATTTCCAAAACCAGCGTGCCACGTGGTCACCCGGCAGTTATCCCCAGAACACCGATGCGCCACCTCATCACTCGGCCACCATCCTCAAAGTGGCTCGGGCAGCCTGCCGTCACACGGCGTTGCTTCTAAAACGCTGATTTCGTATTCAGTTGCTCGACATTACTTCTAAAATGCCGACGTCGACCTCTAGTCACTCGGCGTTGCCTCTAAAACGCTGATTTCGTATTCAGTTGCTCGGCATTACTTCTAAAATGCCAACGTCGACCTCTAGTCACTTGGCGTTGCCTCTAAAACGCTGATTTTGTATTTAGTCGCTCGACATTACTTCTAAAATGACGACGTCAACCTCCAGTCATTCGGCGTTGCCTCTAAAAACGCTGTTTTCATGTTCAGTTGCTTGGCATTACTTCTAAAATGCCGATGTCGACCTCCAGTCACTCGATGTTACTTCTAAAACGTTGATATCATATTCAGTCACTCGGCGTTGCCTCTAAAACGCTGATACAATGATCAGTTGCTCGGCGTTGCTTCTAAAAACGCTGACACAATCTTCAGTTACTCGGCAGTTACTTCTACAAGCGCCGACACCACCTACAAAGTTACTCGGCAACCATTTCAGAAAACATCAGTTCAATGCCCGAGTATTTCACTTACTCTTTCAAAGGAATTAGACTCACAAGTAAGCAGGACAGTCATCAAAAGAGAAGCCAAACGTCATTCTTTCATTCAAAGGGAAGTTAATAAACTTACAAATCAACTCTTCGCGAGTTGATACTCCCCTACTATTACTACATTACATTACTACTACTACACTACGCTATACTACTCTACATTACTACTACATTATTCTAACTATACTATACTATACTAATATCTAAGAAGACCAGTGGCGTCTAGCCACTGGCCCTGCCCCTGCCACCGCCGCCGCCCTTGGTGCTGCCCTTGCTGCTGCCGCCTTTGGTGCTGCCCCTGCTGCCGCCGCCGTCACCGTCCCTGCCGCCGTCGCCGCTGCCCCTGCCGCTGCCGCTGCCGTCGCCGTCGCCATCGTCGTCGTCATCGCCGTCGTCGTCGTTGTCGTCTTCGTCCTCGCCGCCGCCGTCCGAGTCATCCTCATCCGAGGAGTACTCCGACTCATCCGAGCCCTCGAGCCCGGAGCGCTCGACGGCCCGGATGTATGTCCAGACTTCCGCGGCTATCCCCTGGGAGTCGTCCGAGTCATCGGACGACGCCGGGGGAGAGACGGGAGCCAGAGATCCCTCGGACTCGGAGGAGAACTCCTCCGAGTATTCCGAGTCACCGAAATCCTCCGATGGAGGAGTCGGTTCGCGCTTGCGCTTGTTACTCTTGCCCATGGCGGAAGCAGACGGGAGAGAAGAGAAGGAAGCAGTAAAGAACAACGAGGAGATGTGAAAAAACCAGAAAGGCAACGGCGTTATTTATAAAGGGAGAAGGCAACCGCTCACCTCCAACCGCGGTCACTGAACAGTCGCAAAGCATTCAATAAGCACTTCCACCCGTCTGAAGACACGTCAGGCGGCTGACGCCGTTTCATGCAACTCTACACCCATTGGGACTCCAGTCAACAGCGCAAAGGATATGATTACACTCGCCGTCACATCACATTACTACTCAGAAGCAGCCGGCTAAAACACTCAGCGTACCAAGACGTCCCTTGCCCACACCCATTGGGGGGGGGACGCCCAGGAATTATCAGTATATTTTTCAAAATGGTCACATTTGTGCAGGGCGCGCAGTGAATGCCTCAAGACAAAAATGAGATATCAGTGAGAGTTAGAGGGAAGCCAAATATAGCCAGTGGAGTACAAAATAAGGTCGACAGAAACGACTTGAAGACTAGACAGAGAACGTCCATCAAATGTCCAATCAGTCACAGAGCAAATAAATTGCACTACCTAGCAAGATATGGATGGATTGCGAACTCGGCTGCAAAAGACAAAATACATGCTGACCTCTGAAGCATAATATTGATGACATAGTGCGGATGACATCATGCCAATTTTTTACAAGCAAAAAGGATAACCTTCAGCAAAAGGACACAAAAGGAAGACCTTCGAGTGGATTATCCTCAAAAATCCACTTGAAGGTCGGGGGCTACACCCATTGGGTGCACCTCTGGTGCACCCCATGGATTATCATTCCAAGCCAAGATAGTGCCGATTTCTAAAGCGTGGGACAAGATTAAAAAAGCCAACCCTCAACCAAAATGAAGGAACACAAATGGAAATAAGCTCTACTGAAGACCTTCGAGTAGATTATTTTCTAAAATCTACTCGAAGCTCGGGGGCTACACCCATTGGGTGCACCCAATGAAGTTCAGAATCCTACAAATTGGAATGCCGACCTCTAAGGCACAGACACGAAACTAGGCTTTGGTCAACGAGTGATCGGAGCAGGAGAAGACAACAGGAAGCCATCTTTCTTCAAATCACCTGCAAGCTGGACCTGGGATCTTCGGGTTGATTACCTCTAAATTAACCCAAAGATCGGGGGCTTGTGGGGGATAGATATCCCCCGGGTCCACTAAAAGAGTAAAGGACCTCACGAAAGGCCCAAGGGCCCAATAAATCGTAAGGTCATTCTTTCGTGGGCCTGGGGAGAAACAACCAGCAAAGCAGAACGACATGAGGCCGGATTGGTGCAAACCCGGACGGCCCACAGCGTCGAGCGAATGACCGCAACAGAGATCCGACTCTCCCGCGCTGGAGCCTCCATGCAACGAAGCCATGCGAGGACAAGTCGGCGAGGGTTACGTAGGGATAATCTCAAGAGGTTCACTATCTTTTAGCTACTTGTTGTTATCTTATCCACGTGTACTGCCCTACGGTCGAGTATATAAGGCCTAGGGGGCACCCCTTCAGAACGATCGACCCTTTACTTAGCCACCCGCGTCAACTCTCTGTATTCTCAATCCAGAGAGCTCTCTTGTAACCACATCCACCAAGCATACTCACCAGGACGTAGGGTGTTACGCATCTCTAAGCGGCCCGAACCTGTAAAACTTGTCCACTGTCCCTCGTGCGATCGGCTCGAACCATTTTGCTACAGTTGTCGACACCGTCCTACTCCTAAAACACCTTGAGGGGCAACCCCGGGTGTGCGGTCGGACCCAAAACACCGACAGGTTATGCAGACAAACGGCGAATGCCCTTATATTTTCATGAAGGGGACTATGTCTACCTGAAAGTTTCACCCATGAAGGGAGTATCGCGTTTTGGGGTTAAAGGGAAACTTGCACCCAGATACATTGGTCCATTCCCGGTACTTGAGCAATCTGGACCAGTGGCGTATCGACTGCAGCTCCCCGAAATTCTGTCTGCTATCCATAATGTGTTCCATGTGTCGCAATTAAAGAAGTGTCTTTGGGTTCCCGATCGAACCATTGAAGTGACAGATGTTGTCCTGGAACCAGATTTAACATACTCGGAACATCCTATTCGAGTTCTGGATCAAAAGGACAGGGTTACCCGGAGAAAAACTCTCAAGTTCTATAAGATACAATGGAACCAACATTCTGAAGAAGAGGCTACATGGGAAACTCAAGACTTTTTAGATAAGAATTTCCCAGGCTTTTTAGCCTCATGTAATTTGTAAAGTATATTAGTGTTGTAATAAAGAAGTGACCCCCACACCACCCCTGCCTTGTACCAGAAATAAGGAAATAAAAATGTGACACATTTCCTTTTCCATTACTCACCCTAGGACCTTTAATCTCGGGACGAGATTCTTTTATGGGGGGAAGGATGTAACACCCCTGGTGTTACTGTAACTAAAACTTAAGCATGGCATCATAAACATTGGCATTGCATATGTTTGACATACCTAGAATGCATTCACTAGGTAAAAATTTCAAACAAGTGTATTATTTTTAGTGTTTTGCAAATAGAACCCTGGATAGGGAACCTGACCCTAAATAAGGCTCAGAGGGGTAACACTTAACCCAGGATGAGAAAACCTAAAGGCTTTAGGGAAAGAGTCATAAAATGTCCCCAAAAAACAAATTTGAATCACATTTATACCCCTGGGATACCAAAAATCTCAATTAGAACCCTGGAAAACCCTAAAACCAAACTCTAGGGACCTATGTGCAAAATTAGTCCACTTTTGGACTAAAGTGCAAAAACCAAGTTAAATAAGTATCTTAAGTCATTTGGGTCACTCATATGTGAATTTGCAATCCAAAACTTGAGATTTGGACTTAAGTGCAAAAGAGCCACACTTGACCCTTTTTGGTTAAGTCTGCATTTCAGTGTGATTGACTCAACTTGAAGCCCATGTAACTTTCAAATTATGGGGTTTTTGCCCTAGGTCACCACATCAAAATTATAGCCCAATCATAGGAGCACAACTTTGCTTAAGAGTGTGAGCATAGTTGTTAAGAAAATATTGGAGATAATTAAGCCTAAAGATTGGCTGTCAGGCTGATTCAGTCTGAAATTCAGATGTTCAGTGTAACAGAGCCAACTTTGAGTATGAATTCCACCTTGATTTAGTGCTCAAATGAGTTCAAGCCCTATAGTCGAATTATTACTGGTTTATAGTTCTACAATTTTGCTGCAGAGCTTGGGTGGAGTTGTCATTAGAAATTCAGAGTAAATCCTGTTCCAAGTTACTCTGTTAGGCATCATAAACTGCACTTCTGATGGTACAGTATCCCCAACGGATCAGATCGAGCGCAGTAGAAGAATCCCACTGCCGGTGACCCCTCCGCCGTGATTCACGTCGCCGGCCTTAAGGTTCGCGTACGGGGTGGATTGATAACGTTGCGGGGTAAGGATCCTCGCCGACGGTGAGCTGGAGATCACTCCGGTGACTCACTGTGGCGTTCTCTTTTACTTTGCGGCGGAGCGGATTAGCTCGCCGGTGAACCGTCGTGCCTCGGCCCTGCGCCGCGTGTCCTAACCGCGCCACCGCATCGCCGTGACTCCCTCTAAACTCCCCGTCGACCACCGGAGTAACTGCCACGACGGTGAACACGTGTTCACTACACCAGCATTCTTCCTCATGTCCGACCGCCGCACATCAACGCCCAAATTCACGGCCACCGCTGAAGGGCCCTATAAATTGAAGCCCCCACTAGCTCCGCAAGATCATCCTCCACCCAGACACCGCTAATCGCTAGCAGTCCTTCGCTAGAACTCGCGAATTTTGAATTCACCCCAAATCGACTCTCCGCCACCGTAAACCACCCATCACCGTGGCCAGCCTTCCCCAGGTCTGCTCATTCCCTTCTCGTTCCTGTTCTAGCATCCTTACATGTTGGTGATGCTCCCCGACCATTTTAATTGAACCGAACCGCCAGGGATCGCCGGGAACACGATCACCAAGCCGTGATACTCACAGCCACCGTGGCCAGATCTCCTTAGTTGGTCTTAGATGCAATTAGGTTGGGGGAAATGATCAAGGTAGCCCCAATTTCATGTCTGCTGCTCGGAGAACCTAGTCGTTGCCCCAATCGGCCGGTACAATGGCTCACCGGAGCGCGGCTGCGTTCACCGTCGTCGTGGACTTGGCCGTGCGAAGAAATAGAAATCAAGGGGGCTTTCTGTAAACCGTCAGCGACACATAGGAATAGTAAAGGAACTTGTTTCCAGTTAGCTAAAACCCTGAGGGCCTTTCTGTAAAGCCACCAGCGCGGGCGTGGGCGCGCCCTGGTTTCCTGTGTGGTTGGGCCGGTTCGGGCCAGAATCAGCCCAATACTGTTCCACATTTTCCTTTTTCTTTTTCTGTCCAGCTTTAGAAATATGTAGAAAATTACAGAAAAATCCTAAAAATATGAGACCAATTTTCCTAGCCTTCTTATTTTCCCTAGAATTTAATAAAAATAGTTTCATGATTTTTAGGGTAAAATAGGAATTTTAAGGTATTTAAAATAATTTAAGGTAGTAGTTCTGGATTTTTAAAAGATAAATGGTAATCCCAAAAAATGCTCAAAATTTTTATATGAGTTCCTCATATTATTTAGAAGCCTTGGGTAGAATTTGGGTTGATTTGGACCTTGTTTGATCACCAAACCCCAAAACACCCCCTGCCCTGTGAACTCCTTTACCGACTCCGGAAACCCTAAGTTCTCGGAGTACCGTGAAGGAAAGTTGTATTCAAGACTTAGATAATAAATTTGTATTATCTTCGCACCCTCATGAGCATTACATGGCATTCATTCTTATACATATGTATGGTTATGATTAGAACACGAGGAAGAAGTGGAAGCCACTGAAGAGCAAGTACCACCACCTTTGGAAACATAGGCTGAGAACTGTTTCTACTTCGATATTTGTGGATCTGAGCCTGACTCACCCATAAACAAAGGCAAGCCCCGGTGCATTTGCCACCTCCCTTGATGTTTTTAAAATCTTTCTCACTTGCTTGCTGCATTAGGTGATAGGAGTTGATTGATAAAACAATTCTTGCATTACCTTCCTTGAACTTGATTACCTTCCTTGAAACCCTGTTTTTGCAAAAAGGTTTTACTATGCTTAGTCTTGCTTTTAGAAAAACAAAAGGATTTGTTTTACGAAAGATGTTTGGCAAAGTGGGAGGGCTATTTTCAAAAATAAAACTTGATGGTGAATCCATCACGGTCGTGATGGATTCAACATCGGAAAAGATGTACCTCTGCTGAGTATAATCGATTCGGATCACCGTACCTTCGCGGTTATGAAGACTTGGTCACTGCCCTACACGTAGCAATCCAGTAAAGATGAAGGATGAATTAAGAACTTGGCTAGTTCAGGATAAGTGTTTGAACTAGGTTAGAGAGAACTCTAGAGATAAGTAAGTTTACTTAACTTGACCAATAAAACTGGATTTTTAAGGATCCACTTTAGTAAGCATTTCTGCAAAACAGAGTCTTTGATTATTGAGAAGCCTTACCTTGACTTCCTTAAACCAGCATACCCTTGAGAGTCTTTTCTTTAGTCGGGTAAGACTTGCTGAGTAATTCCATACTCAGGGTTTATTCCCCCGTTGTTTTTAGGTGAGGAGACAACAAACCTTTGTTGTTTTTGTACCAAGGTGGTGAAAAGTGAAGATAATCAAGAATGAAGCTGCCGGAGGACCGGGTCCTCCTTAAAAACTTTTATGTAAAGAACTTAATGGGAGGAGTTTTTGCCTCCCAGGTATTGTAATAATACTTTTCTGCACTCGCTTTATACTCTGGTCTGTACTAAATAACTTACTCTTACTTTTTAAATAAATGTAAGTTTATGTAATCACTTCTGCATTTCCGCATCTCCGATGAGCATATTGTCTGTCAGACGGGTGAAACGTTCCTGGAAAGGTAAGGAAAAAGATACGGAACTTATCAAGTAGTTCGGGGGCACCTACAGGGTTGTCTGAGGTCCGTGGGACAAGGACAACTGTAGGTGGGCCTAATTACTTGGGAGGTTCCGTCACACGCCAAATCCTCAAGCAAAGGAGGGGGAAAGACTATAAGTCCCGCTCCAAGAAAGTTTGCTACAAATGTGGTAACCCAGTCACTTTATTACAAAATGTCCATTATCAAGTGACAGTGACAGGGACAACGACAAGAAGGGCAAGAGGACAGAAAAGAAGAGGTACCACAAGAAGAAGGCCGGCAATGCCCATGTTTGCCGCGAGTGGGACTCCGACGAGAGTTCCTCCGACTCCTCCTCCGACGAGGACGCCGCCAACATCGCCGTCACCAAGGGACTCCTCTTCCCCAACGTTGGCCACAAGTGCCTCATGGCAAAGGACGGCAAAAGGAAGAAGGTAAAATCTAAATCCTCCACCAAATATGAATCCTCTAGTGATGATAATGCTAGTGATGAGGAGGATAATTTACGTACCCTTTTTGCCAACCTCAACATGCAACAAAAAGAAAAACTAAATGAACTAATTAGTGCCATCCATGAGAAGGATGAACTCTTGGACACCCAAGAGGACTTTCTAATCAAGGAAAACAAAAAGCATGTTAAGATTAAAATGCTTATGCTCTAGAAGTTGAAAAATGTGAGAAATTAACTAGTGAGCTAAGCACATGCCATGATTTAATTGCCAACCTTAGAAATGAAAGTGCTAGTTTAAATGCTAAGGTTGATTCAAATGTTTGTGATGCTTCAATTCCCAATCTTAGAAATGATAATATTGATTTGCTTGCTAAGATTGAAAAATTGAATGATTCTCTTGCTAGCCTTAGAAATGAAAATGAAAAATTGATTGCTAAGGCTAAAGATTTTGATGTTTGCAATGTTAATATCTCTAACCTTAGAAGTGAAAATGATATATTGCATGCTAAGGTTGTAGAATTAAAATCTTGCGAACCTTCTACATCTACCATTGAGCATGTTACTATTTGCACTAGATGTAGAGATATTAACATTGATGCTATTCATGATCACATGACCTTAATTAAACAACAAAATGATCATATAGCAAAATTAGATGCTAAAATTGCCGAGCATGACTTAGAAAACGAAAAATTTAAATTTGCTAGAAGCATGCTCTATAGTGGGAGACGCCCTGGCATCAAGGATGGCATTGGCTTTCAAAAGGGGGACAATGTCAAACTTAATGCCCTTCCTAAAAGATTGTCTAATTTTGTTAAGGGCAAGGCTCCCATGCCTCATGATAACGATGGTTACATTTTATACCCTGCCGGTTATCCTGAGAGCAAAATTAGGAGAATTCACTCTAGGAAGTCTCACTCTGGCCCTAATCATGCTTTTATGTATAAGGGTGAGACATCTAGCTCTAGGCAATCAACCCGCGCTAAGTTGCCTAATAGGAAAACTCCTAGTGCATCAAATGATAATGACATTTCATTTAAAAGTTTTGATGCATCTTATGTTTTGACTAACAAATCCAGCAAGGTAGTTGCCAAGTTTGTTGGGGGCAAACACAAGGGATCAAAGACTTGTGTTTGGGTACCCAAAGTTCTTGTGTCTAATGCCAAAGGACCCAAAACAGTTTGGGTACCTAAAGTTAAGAACTAAACTTGTTTTGTAGGTTTATGCATCCGGGGGCTCAAGTTGGATCATCGATAGTGGGTGCACAAACCACATGACAGGGGAGAAGAAGATGTTCTCCTCCTACGAGAAAAACCAAGATCCCCAACGAGCTATCACATTCGGGGATGGAAACCAAGGTTTGGTCAAAGGATTGGGTAAAATTGCTATACCCCCTGACCATTCCATTTCCAATGTTTTTCTTGTTGATTCATTAGATTACAATTTGCTTTCCATTTCGCAATTATGTCAAATGGGCTACAACTGTCTATTTACTGATGTAGGTGTCACTGTCTTTAGAAGAAGTGATGATTCAGTAGCATTTAAGGGAGTGTTAGAGGGTCAGATATACTTAGTTGATTTCAATAGAGCTGAACTCGACACTTGCTTAATTGCTAAGACTAACATGGGTTGGCTCTGGCACCGCCGACTAGCCCATGTTGGAATGAAGAATCTTCATAAGCTTCTAAAGGGAGAGCACATTTTAGGATTAACAAATGTTCATTTTGAGAAAGACATGATTTGTAGCGCATGCCAAGCAGGGAAGCAAGTTGGTGTTCATCATCTGCATAAGAACATCATGACGACTGACAGGCCACTGGAGCTCCTACACATGGACCTATTCGGCCTGATCGCTTGCATAAGCATCGGCGGGAGTAAGTACTATCTTGTTATTGTGGATTACTATTCTCGCTTCACTTGGGTGTTCTTTTTATAGGAAAAATCTCAAACCCAAGAGACTTTAAAGGGATTCTTGAGACGGGCTCAAAATGAGTTCGGCTTGAGGATCAAGAAAATAAGAAGCGACAATGGGACGGAGTTCAAGAACTCCGTCCCATTGAAGGCTTCCTTGAGGAGGAGGGCATCAAACATGAGTTCTCTTCTCCCTACACGCCACAACAAAATGGTGTAGTGGAGAGGAAGAATAGAACTCTATTGGACATGGCAAGAACCATGCTTGATGAGTACAAGACGTCGGATCGGTTTTGGGCCGAGGCGGTCAACACCGCCTGCTACGCCATCAACCGGTTGTATCTACACCGAATCCTCAAGAAGACATCATACGAACTCCTAACCGGTAAAAAGCCCAACATTTCATATTTTAGAGTCTTTGGTAGCAAATGCTTTATTCTTGTTAAAAGAGGTAGAAAATCTAAATTTGCTCCTAAGACAGTAGAAGGATTTTTACTAGGATATGATTCAAACACAGGGGCATATAGAGTCTTTAACAAGTCCTCAGGACTAGTTGAAGTTTCTTGTGACGTTGTGTTTGATGAGACTAACGGCTCTCAAGTAGAGCTAGTTGATCTTGATGAGATAGGTGAAGAAGAGGCTCCGTGCATCGCGCTAAGGAACATGTCCATTGGGGATGTGTGTCCTAAGGAATCCGAAGAGCCTCCAAATGAACAAGATCAACCATCCTCCTCCACGCAAGCATCTCCACCAACTCAAAATGAGGATGAGGCTCAAGATGATGAAGGGGAAGATCAAGAAAATGAGCCACCTCAAGATGATGGCAATGATCAAGGGGGAGATGCAAATGATCAAGACAAGGAGGATGAAGTTCCAAAGCCGCCACACCCAAGAGTCCACCAAGCAATCCAACGAGATCACCCTGTCGACACCATCCTCGGCGACATTCATAAGGGGGTAACCACTAGATCTCGTGTTGCACATTTTTGTGAGCATTACTCTTTTGTTTCCTCTATTGAGCCACATAGGGTAGAGGAAGCACTCCAAGATTCAGATTGGGTGGTGGCGATGCAAGAGGAGCTCAACAATTTCACTAGGAACGAGGTATGGCATTTAGTTCCATGTCCTAATCAAAATGTTGTAGGAACTAAATGGGTCTTCCGCAACAAGCAAGATGAGTATGGTGTGGTGACAAGGAACAAAGCCTGACTCGTGGCCAAGGGGTATTCACAAGTCGAAGGTTTGGATTTCGGTGAAACCTATGCACCCGTAGCTAGGCTTGAGTCAATTCGCATATTACTTGCCTATGCTACTTACCATGGCTTTAAGCTTTATCAAATGGACGTGAAAAGTGCCTTCCTCAACGGACCAATCAAGGAAGAGGTCTATGTTGAGCAACCTCCCGGCTTTGAAGATAGTGAGTATCCTAACCATGTCTATAGGCTCTCTAAGGCGCTTTATGGGCTCAAGCAAGCCCCAAGAGCATGGTATGAATGCCTAAGAGATTTCCTTATTGCTAATGGCTTCAAAGTCAGAAAGGCCGATCCTACTTTATTTACTAAAACTCTTGAAAATGATTTGTTTGTAGGCCAAATTTATGTTGATGATATTATATTTGGGTCTACTAACGAATCTACTTGTGAAGAATTTAGTAGGATCATGACACAAAAATTCGAGATGTCAATGATGGGGGAGTTGAAGTATTTCTTGGGATTTCAAGTAAAGCAACTCCAAGAGGGCACCTTCATTAGCCAAACGAAGTATACTCAAGACATCCTAAACAAGTTTGGAATGAAGGATGCCAAGCCCATCAAGACTCCCATGGGAACCAATGGGCATCTCGACCTCGACACGGAAGGTAAATCCGTCGATCAAAAGGTATATCGGTCGATGATAGGTTCATTACTCTATTTATGTGCATCTCGACCGGACATTATGCTTTCCGTATGCATATGTGCAAGATTCCAAGCCGACCCTAAGGAAGCTCACCTTACGGCCGTAAAACGAATCTTGAGATATTTGGCTTATACTCCTAAGTTTGGGCTTTGGTACCCTCGGGGATCCACATTTGATTTAATTGGTTATTCGGATGCCGATTGGGCGGGGTGTAAAATTAATAGAAAGAGCACATCGAGGACTTGCCAGTTCTTGGGGAGATCCTTGGTGTCTTGGGCTTCAAAGAAGCAAAATTCCGTAGCTCTTTCTACCGCCGAAGCCGAGTATATTGCCGCAGGCCATTGTTGCGCGCAATTGCTTTGGATGAGGCAAACCCTTAGGGACTATGGTTACAAGTTAACCAAAGTTCCTCTTCTATGTGATAATGAGAGTGCAATCCGCATGGCGGATAATCCCGTTGAGCATAGCCGCACTAAACACATAGCCATTCGGTATCATTTCTTAAGGGATCACCAACAAAAGGGAGATATCGAGATTGCATATATTAACACTAAAGATCAATTAGCTGATATCTTTACCAAGCCACTAGATGAACAATCCTTTAACAAACTTAGGCATGAGCTAAATATTCTTGATTCTAGGAACTTCTTTTGATGTTTTGCACACATAGCTCATAAGTATACCTTTGATCATGTCTCTCTTATATGCTATGACTAATGTGTTTTCAAGTATATTTCAAACCAAGTCATAGGTGTATTGAAAGGGAATTGGAGTCTTCGGCGAAGACAAAGGCTTTCACTCCATCAATTACTCATCCTTTGTCGTCGCTCCGAGCAATTCTCCGTCTTTGGTATAATCTTCACTCATATTTTATTTGCCAAAGGGGAGAAAGTAGTTTGAAAGGGCTTATATTTCACTCAAAGTATCCGTTTTTAGCGATTCATGCCAAAGGGGGAGAAAGTATTAGCCCAAAGCAAAAGGACTGCACCACCACATAATTTTAAACCTAATGATTTTCAAATTGGTATCCTATTGTGGTCAAAAGGGGGAGAAAGTAGTATTTTCAAAACTGATATCTTAAAACCATCTTGAACACTAAGAGGAGGATTTTATTGAGGGGGAGTTTTGTTTAGTCAAAAGAAAAGCATTTGAAACAAGGGGAGAAATTTTCAAATCTTATAAATGCTTCTCAAAATTCTTATTCATTTATCTTTGACTATTTGCAAAAGGACTTTGAAAAGATTTTCCAAAACTTTGCAAAAACAAAACATGTGGTGCAAGCGTGGTCCAAAATGTTAAAAATAAAAGAAACAACCCATGCATATCCTATGATAAAATTTATTGATTCAACTCCAAGTAACCTTTGCACTCACAATTACGCAAACTAGTTCAATTCTGCACTTTTATATTTGCTTTGGTTTGTGTTGGCATCAATCACCAAAAACGGGGAGATTGAAAGGGAATTAGGCTTACACCTATTTCCTAATTGATTTTGGCGGTTGAATTGCCCAACACAAATAATTGGACTAACTAGTTTGCTCTGGTCTATAAGTTCTATAGGTGTCAAAGGTTCACAATAAGTCAATAAAAAGACCAAGAATGGGTTCAAACAAAGAGAGCAAGGGACTACCAAAGTGTGCCCTGGTCTGGCGCACCGGACAGTGTCCGGTGCACCAGGGGACTCCAAGCTGAACTCCGCACCTTCGGGAATTCTCAGAGGCGCTCCGCTGTAATTCACCGGACTGTCCGGTGCACCACCGGACAGTGTCCGGTGCCCCAAGGGAGAGCGACTCTGAACTCGCCAGCTTCAGGAATCCGCTCCGCTAAAATTCATCGGACTGTCCGGTGAGCCAGCGGAGCAACGGCCACTTCGCACGCAACGGTCGACTGCAACGCATTAAATGCGCGCCTGCGCGCGCAGAGGGACAGAGCACGCGCGGGTGGGACACTGGACAGTCTACAGGACTTGTCTGGTGCACCACCGAACAGCCAGGCGGACCCACAAGTCAGAGCTCCAACGGTCGAACCCTAACGACCGGTGACGTGGCTGGCGCACCGGACTGTCCGGTGCACCATGCGACAGAAGCCTTCACCAAACGACTAGTTTGGTGGTTGGGGTTATAAATACCCCCAACCACCCCACATTCAAGACATCCAAGTTTCTACACTTCTACACATTACAAGAGCTATAACATTCAATACAAGACACACCAAAGAGATCAAATCCTCTCCCAACTCCACACAAAGCTTTAGTGATTAGAGAGAGTGATTTGTTGTGTTCATTTGAGCTCTTGCGCTTGGATTGCTTCTTTTCTTTCTCATTCTTCTTGTGATCAAACTCAATTGTAACCAAGGCAAGAGGACACCAATTGTGTGGTGGTCCTTGCGGGGATTTTGTGTCCCGTGTGATTGAGAAGAGAAGCTCACTCGGTCTAAGTGACCGTTTGAGAGAGGGAAAGGGTTGAAAGAGACCTGGTCTTTGTGACCACCTCAACGGGGAGTAGGTTTGCAAGAACCGAACCTTGGTAAAACAAATCCTTGTGTCTCACTCTTCATTTGCTTGCGATTTGTTTTTCACCCTCTCTCTTGGACTCGATTATATTTCTAACGCTAACCCGACTTGTAGTTGTGATTAATTTTGTAAATTTCAGTTTTGCCCTATTCACCCCCCCCCCCCTCTAGGCGACTTTCAGGATCTCCGGCGCCAGCTGGCGGAGGAGAGGAGGGAGGCGAACAAGGCCACCGCTGATGCGCAGGATGCGCAGACCGAGGCCAAAGTAGCGTGGGCGGAAGGGAGTGTCGCCCGCCAACGCGCCGAGGAGCTGGAGGCGAGGTGCAATGCCCTGCGCGGCCGCGTGGACAAGGCTGAGGCCTCGACGCGCGCAGAGGTCGAGCGGACGCACGCGCATTTCATGGACGCGTACCGGGAACTGGGTGCACGGACTGCTGACTTCGAAGTGCCCGGCCAAGAAGCGGGCCTTCGCTTCTTGAATGGCTGCAGGAGGAGCTGCTGGTGCTCCCGACCATTGTGACGGGTTTCATGTCCTTCGCCTCCCTCGTCACCTGCGAGGGGGGCGTGAATGCTTTGTCCCACGAGGGGTGCAGACATTACAAGGTCTTCGACCAAGCGGACGAAAACTTTGAACATGAAATCTTCAAGGTCGAAGACCCTATGCTGAAGCAGTCAGCGGGGGCACTCTTCGATAGGATGTGGGGTCCGCACGGCTGAGAGGCGGTGAGGGAGCGGTCCAATCGGGCAATAGAGCAGGTAAATGCTGTTTTTGTGTGGTTATATGTGTGGGTAGGTGTGGTTTTGCTGAATGAATGTGCTATTGCTGCAGATGGCGCGTGCCGAAGACGTCGAGGACCTTGCTGGTCTAGACGGCGGGCTGCCTGAGGCCGCGAAGGTCGATCTGGTGCCGCCATCTGATGCTGGTGAAGGCCCCTCGGCGACCCCTGCGCTGACTGCGGCCGGCGAGGGACCTTGCACCAGCCCCTACGCCGACGGGCGAAGACGTCTCGAAGGTGGTGGTCGAGCCAGCTGCCGAGCCAGCGGCCGAAGACCCCACAGCTGCGGCTGGTGTAACACCCACTTTGTAATTGCTAGATAAAACACCAATAGAGAAAACAATTCCTCTCCTTATGTGAGTTTGATGCATCATCATATGAGAACACCATGTCCAAGAACAATTAATAAAAAGATGTGCTACTAAATGGTTGCATCATGCTGGATATTTTATTTTTGTGTGCATTTTGTGACAAGAAAAATATTAAAGACCAAAAAGAAAATTTAAACCCTAAAAGAAATTCTTGAATCTAGAAAAGAGAAAGAAATGAATAATGTAAGGATTAAAATATGTAAATAAAGATACATTATTCCAACATTAGAGTGTGAATTTGTATCATGGACTCAAAACAGAAACTCACAATTCAAATTCAAATTTGGATTTAAAAGAGTTAAGGATAAAAGAAAACAGGAAATAAAATTAAAAAAAAAGGAAAACATAGCAACTGGGCCGCAGACCACCTATTTGGCCCATTGGTGTTTTCCTCACGCGCGGCCTGGTTCTTTGCCGCACCCGCGCGTCGTCCTGAGTCGCTGTGAAGTCGGGCCCACATGCCAGCACCCTCTCTCCTGCGCGCAAGACTCTCACTTCCGCGTGGGCCCGTGCTGTCAGCGTTATCCGCGCGATCCTCACCGCCGCAACAGCCATGGCCGTGATGTGCGCTAGCTCGCGGGATTCGTGGAATCCGTTGGCCGTTAACTGCCCAACCTCACCGGCCATAAAACCCTGGGTTCCCGAGCCTTGCGCGCCGCTCACGACCGTGCCGAACCCTCGCCGCCACCACCAGAATTGCGTCCGCAGAGAGGAAGTGACCCGCCGCCGTTGACTCCGCCCTGTATCGCCGCCGGGCGGCCCGTGGGTGGCGGTTGTGTTCGCCGGACCACGGGGAAACCATACGCGTGCTCGGACCGTGAAGATAGGCTTCTGCTCGGCGTGAATTGCTCGCCGGACTTCGCATTCGCCGCAAATCCGCCTCGTCGTGTGGCCTGCATCTTCGGGGCTTCGATCACCGGTATGTGTGTGGTCATCCGTTTCCTGTAGGCGCTAGCATAGAGTAGGACCCTTTCGAGGGTCGAATTAGGGCGTAATGGACGCAATTGCCGCACGTCGGGGGCGGCGCCGCCGCGGGCTGTTCGCCGTCGTCTCGGGTGTTGGCTGAGGGAAGGTGATGGCGCCGTGGCCATGGATCCGAGAATGGGCGGCTGTGATTAAAACAGGGAGATACCCCTTCGCTAGACCGATCCGGGCCGTAGGATTCAATCGGAGGGCTGCAGTGAGATTCGGGTTCATAATATTTGTACCGTTGGATCTCGATCCAAGGGCACCGGTGGAATACCCATTCGAAGATAGTCAGATCTAATCCGGTTCGTGCGTTTCGAATCGGACGGTCCCAGGCGCCCCGTACCCCTTCGGCCGTAACTTTTGTTAAAGAACCCCCTGGAAACCAGAGAATCAACCCGCCGTCCATTTTTACTGTGCGCTGTGTCTCGGGCAACTTGTCCCGAGCCCCCTGGGTTTCTCTGGATTTGAGGCCCAGTCCAGTGACAGGTTAAAATGAATAAATGAATTAGAAAATGTATTTTTAATACAAAAATAAGTGCTAAATCTTCAATAATTCATAGAAAATTCATACTAACTCCAAATTCATCCATTCCAGTTCCTAAAATTTTGTAATTTTATTCCCTAGCACTTAGTGTCTCTGTTTTGGCATAAAAACAGTAAGAAATTTATTTATCACTTAATCCTATTTAAAGCACATAAAACCTTTGAAAATGCATAACTTAAAATCTATAACTCAGAAAATTATGATTCCTGTTCCTAGGATTTTATTTTAATGTGTAGATTATTACTGTGTATTTTGTGTACATGTTTGGTGTGATGTTAATTTCCTCTATGCACTGTGCTTGTTTGTAATGTGGCGAGTAGAAGAGCCCGTTGTTGAGGATCCTGGTGAGCAGCAGGTTGAAGTAGCTGAGCAGGAGCTCATTGCAGGCAAGTTGTGCCCTTGACCACTTTTTACCCAATAATGTTCTTTAATATCACTTATCCATGCATAGGTTAATTTTGATGGGACCCAATAGGTCACCCTAGATTGTTTATCTCATTACCTTGTTTACCCCTGAATCACTTGGGTAGTTTGCTATTGCTTTATATGGTTTTGGGATAATCATTTATTACCTCTATGTTCCAATTCTTGTTGTTATTCTGTTTATGTTCATGTTGATATCATTAATGTTAATTGGAACATAGAGCTTAACTTGAGAACCACGTGCCACCACAAGGGAGGAATGGGACCCCTTGGCTGACTAATTAGGAAAGCTAGTGGAAGACTACCTTACCCGAAAGGGGCAAGGGCAGTAGGGGAGAGGTCAGTGCAGGGAGGTCCCTGGTTGATTTTGCTGGGATGGCAGTCAGCCAGGAACCCTGTACTGGATCTTCCTATAAACTGTAGCGGGTTTTCGAAAGCTAGTGGAACTTTGTAAAGGCCTCGTAGTGTTGCCCTGCCGTGCTTCCTAGGTAGAGGTATATGGGATTCATGACCCCTTGGCAGATGGGTAACATGACTTGTGGGTAAAGGGTACAACCTCTGCAGAGTGTAAAACTGGTATACTAGCCGAGCTCACGGTCATGAGCAGCTCAGGACTCTCTGATGTTTAATTATGGAACTTAAATTCAATTTTGTCATCTGCATTGCATGGGTTTGTTATTAATTTTGTTCTATTACTTTACTTATGGTTTGGTATTTACTTACACTTAGTAACTGCTAATAAAATTTTGACCAACCACTTAAAAGCAATGCTCAGCTTTAACCCCTGTCATTGATTAAGCCTTACACATCACATGAACTCACACCTTTGTGAGTTTATGTCCACTGGTTCCCCACAACTTGTTGAGCTATGATCATGTGTGAGCTCACCCTTGCTGTCTCACACCCCCCCCCCACAGGAGATGATCAGGTGGTTCAGGAGGAGCTGCCTAACACTGAGGAGTTCGATCTGATCTAGGTGGCGTTTCCCAGTCGACATTGGCGCCGACGATCCTTAGTTCGTTTTATATTCATTACTTTATTTTGTAATAAGTCTTCCGCTATGTAATAAATACTCTGATGTTTTATGACATTTATCTCTATACACTCTGTTATTATATATGTTGTCTTCTTGGCGCATGTATGAGTTGCACCCGGCTTTGTTCTTTAAAACCGGGTGTTACAGAAGTGGTATCAGAGGAAATGTTGACTGTAGGACGAGACCTAGATAGAAATGGACAACCCTTACCTACTTATCTTATTCTGATTCATTCCACACTTACCTTACTCTGATTCTTTCTACACTTATCTTAATCCTGTCTCACCTTCTACTGTTCTACTCTGATCATTCTTACCTTTTCTACTCCGAGACAAGATGGATTTCACACCTTGGAATCCCTACCCTTATGATCTTTCTAAGAGATAGGGAACCTAAGACAAAAATTAAAACTATTTTCTCTATTTAAAAATGTTGTTTGATTGTGCTGATGCTAAATGCCTGATTTGCTTCTTTGATTGATTGAATTATTATAGATGGACATCTTAGTATGTACCACCATATAGTGTTGAATTAGCTTTGGTAGGTAAAATATTAATCTGCTTAGCTAATAAAATTCCCCAAAGTAACCTGATTTGTAAATACATGCCTTGTCTACTATTTTCTTACCATATGTATCTAACTCAGATGGTCAATACCAGGCGGGGTGGTGGAATTGATTTGCCTCCCAATCGACACACTCGGAGAATATACAGACAGCCCCAGCCACAACCTGCAGGGATGAATCCTCCCAATCCTCCACCAGGCGGAGTTGACCCACTGGTGGCTGCTCAGATGGCGGTGATGCAGCAAATGGCAGACACCATGGCGGATATGCGTGCTCAGATGCAGCAAGAACGCCAGGAGATGCGTCAGGAGAGAGAGGATATACGCCAGGAGTTACGCCAGGAGCGAGATGAGATACGCCAGGAAAGGAGGGTACAACAACAGCAGCTGCAACAACAAATGCAACAGCAGCAACAAGTACCACTGCCTCCACCACCACCACCAGTTCCACCCCGAGATAAGCATAGGGAGTTCATGAGCCATAAGCCACCCACATTTGCAAGCTCACCTGATCCACTGGACGCGGATGATTGGCTGGAAAGCAATTGAGAAGATGCTCAACATTGCACAATGCACTGACCGGGAGAAGGTTTATATGCTTCTGGACGTCTGATTGGTCCTGCTGCTGGACTGGTGGGATTCTTATACTGCTGCCCATGATGCTGCTGATACTATTACCTGGGCAGAATTCAGTACGCAGTTCAGGAACTATCATATTCCAGCTGGGATGATAAAGATCAAGAAGAAGGAATTTCTGTCGCTTGAAGCAAGGAAGTATGTCAGTCAGCGGAGTTACCGCGACAAGTTTATTCAGTTATCCAGATATGCCCCTGAAGAAGTTGCTGAAGACGAGAGGAAGCAGGAGCATTTTATTGAAGGACTTAATGGACCACTGCAGTATGCTCTAGTGGCACACACATTTCCGTCATTTCAGAGGCTGCCTTGATAAGGCACTGGCTATTGAACACAAGCGTGTTCAACTGGGAGATTTGAAGAGAAAGGCCATATCTCAAGGACAAGGAAGCAGCAGTGTTCGTCCTCGCTACAGTTCACCACAGGGTACACCGACTCGACCAGGAGGACCACGCCCAGTTCAGCAGTCACCACTGAGGACTCCACCTCCTCGGCAGGCTACCCCTACTGGCACCCCGACGAAGTTTTCAGGACAGAGTCCGGGCACTCAATGTTTCAAGTGTGGGAAGATTGGTCATTATGCAAATGTCTGCCCACAGAGGATTGCTACTACTCCAGTTCAGAACAGGCAGCAAACTCCAGGAACTGGCAAGGGATATTCTATCGCCAAGGTTAATCAAGTCAGCGTTGATGCTACTCCGGATGGAGGGGACCTCGTAATTGGTATGTTTTATGTTAATGCAATTCCTGCAACCATATTATTTGATTCTGGTGCTACACATTCATTCATGTCTGCTAGATATGCCAACACAAATGAAATACCACTGCTAAATATGAGAAAACCCCTGATAGTAATTACACCTAAAGGGCCTGTTGAGGCGAATCAAATGACACGTAGATTGACATTAACCATTATGGGTAGAGATTTTGGAGCTACTGCTATAATATTAGAGTCAAGCAGTATAGATCTGATCCTTGGTATGTCATGGCTAAGGAAGGCAAAGGCCGTTATAGCATGTGGTAGAGGTACCGTAGAACTCACTACTACTAAAGGAGAAAGGTTTCAAGTTAACATTGCAGTAACCTCCTCATCTATGCGTGCAATGTTCTTTATGCCGAAGGAGTTTGTTGGTGACAATATCCGGGTGGTTAGAGATTTTCCGGATGTCTTTCCAGAGGAGTTACCAGGAATGCCACCTGAAAGAGAAGTTGAGTTTGTTATTGATCTCTTACCTGGAACCGCCCCTATTTCTAAACGGCCATATAGGATGTCCGTAGAGGAGTTGAAGGAACTTAAGAAGCAGTTAACTGAGTTACAAGAGGCTGGGTACATTCGTCCGAGTTCCTCACCTTGGGGAGCACCGGTCTTGTTTGTACAGAAGAAGGATGGATCGCAGCGGATGTGTGTGGATTATAGATCTCTTAATGATGTTCAGTGAAGAACAAGTATCCGTTTGCCCGTATTGAAGATTTGTTTGATCAATTGAGAGGTGCTAGAGTATTTTCGAAGATTGATCTCCGATCAGGATACCATCAGATGAGGATTAGACCATCGGATATCCCAAGACGGCTTTCTCGACTAGATATGGATTATATGAGTTCACAGTTATGTCGTTTGGATTGACTAATGCACCAGCTTATTTTATGAACTTAATGAACAAGGTGTTTATGGAGTATTTGGACAGATTCGTCGTGGTATTCATCGACGACATTCTTATTTATTCTCAGAGTGAAAGTGATCACGAGGAACATCTGAGGATGGTGCTACAGAAGTTACGAGATAATCAACTCTATGCCAAGTTCAGCAAGTGTGAGTTTTGGATTGGCGAAGTGCCATTTCTTGGTCATTATTATTTCTAATGGAGGAATAGCAGTGGATCCTGCTAAAGTTAAGGAGATAATGGAGTGGAGAGTACCCACTACAGTTACTGAGATTCGGAGTTTCTTGGATTAGCAGGCTATTATCGGAGATTTATTGAAGGATTTTCTAAGATTGCTAAACTATGACTTCGCTTTTGGAGAAAGGAAAAGAATTTAAGTGGGACGAGAAGTGTCAAGAAAGCTTTGATCAATTGAAGGAAAGATTGATGTCTCCACCAGTTTTGGTTATGCCAGACTTACAAAAAGGATTTGATATCTATTGTGATGCATGTGGCCAAGGCTTAGGATGTGTGCTCATGCAAGAAGGACATGTGATTGCTTATGCTTCTCGTCAGTTGCGGAGACATGAATTGAACTACCCCACTCATGACTTGGAATTGGCAGCCGTTGTGCATGCACTTAAGATTTGGAGACACTATATTATGGGAACCAAGTGCCAAGTGTACACGGATCATAAGAGTTTGAAGTATATATTCACTCAGAAGGATCTCAATCTTAGGCAACACCGTTTGGTTGGAGCTTATTAAGGATTATGATTTGGAGATTCACTATCACCCGGGCAAGGCAAACTTGGTTGCAGATGCCTTGAGTCGCAAGGAGCATGTTCATTCAGCTGTGTTGCCCAGCTACCCGATGAGATTGTTGAGGACTTCAGGAGACTTAACCTGGGGATAGTTGCTCATACTGAGGGAGTTACTATTGATGTGGAACCTACTTTGGAGCAAGAGATCCGCAAAGGACAAATTGGTGATGCTAAGATAAAAGAGATTAAGGATCTGATTACTGAAGGTCGAGTTCCGGAATTTCACGGAAGATGAGCAGGGCACTGTATGGTTCAAGGACAGGATGTGTGTTCCTGATATTAAAAGCCTTCGGGAGACTATTTTAAAGGAGGCCATGATTCGGATTATTCTATTCATCCTGGTAGTACCAAGATGTATCAGGATTTAAAACGGAAGTATTGGTGGTATGGATTGAAAAGAGATGTAGCTGCACATGTGGCTATGTGCGATGTATGTCAAAGAGTTAAGGCTGAACACCAGAGGCCAGCTGGACTACTGCATCCACTGAAGATACCCGAGTGGAAATGGGAAGAGATTGGTATGGATTTCATTACTGGATTGCCTCGCACCCAGAAAGGATATGATGCTATATGGGTGATTGTGGATAGATTGACTAAAGTGGCTCACTTTATTCCTGTCAAGACTACTTATAAAGGTTCTCAGCTAGCAGAGTTATATATGGCTCGGATTGTGTGTTTACACGGAGTACCAAAGAAGATTGTGTCTGATCGAGGTTCACAGTTTACCTCAAGGTTTTGGAGAAGCTTTCATGAGAATATGAGTACAAAGTTGAATTTTAGTACGGCTTATCACCCTCAGACTGATGGACAGACTGAAGGACTAATCAAGTATTGGAAGATATGTTGAGAGCATGTGCCCTTCAGCATGGAGGAAGTTGGGATAAGAGTCTGCCTTATGCTGAGTTTCTCGTATAATAATAGTTATCAGGCCAGTCTGAAGATGTCACCTTTTGAAGCTTTATATGGGAGGAAGTGCAGGACTCCTCTATATTGGGATCAGACTGGAGAGAGACAATTCTTTGGGCCTGAACTGATTCAAGAAGCAGAAGAACAAGTCCGTATAATTCGAGAGAATTTGAGAGTGGCTCAAACCAGGCAGAAGAGTTATGCTGATAATAGAAGGAGACCACTGGAATTTGAAGAAGGGGATTATGTGTACCTCAAGGTGTCACCACTGCGTGGAATGAGGAGATTTAAAGTTAAGGGCAAATTGTCCCCTCGCTATATTGGACCATTCTTGATCTTTAGAAGAGTTGGGGAGATGGCATACCAACTCGAGTTACCTGCTAGTCTATCGGATGTGCATAACGTGTTCCACGTGTCTCAACTTAAGAAGTGTCTCCGTGTTCCCGAGGAACAGTTACCCATGGAAGAGCTTAGTGTTCAGGTGATTTGACTTACACGGAGTACCCGATCAAGATTTTGGATACATTGACTCGGGTGACAAGAAATAAGGTGATAAAGATGTGCAAAGTGCAATGGAGTCACCACAGTGAAGATGAAGCAACTTGGGAAAGAGAAGAAGAGCTTCGCATAGATTTTCCCCACCTTTTCTCTAGTTCTTCTTAAAATCTCGAGGACGAGATTATTTTTAAGGGGGGTAGGATTTGTAACACCCACTTTGTAATTGCTAGATAAAACACCAATAGAGAAAACAATTCCTCTCCTTATGTGAGTTTGATGCATCATCATATGAGAACACCATGTCCAAGAACAATTAATAAAAAGATGTGCTACTAAATGGTTGCATCATGCTGGATATTTTATTTTTGTGTGCATTTTGTGACAAGAAAAATATTAAAGACCAAAAAGAAATTTAAACCCTAAAAGAAATTCTTGAATCTAGAAAAGAGAAAGAAATGAATAATGTAAGGATTAAAATATGTAAATAAAGATACATTATTCCAACATTAGAGTGTGAATTTGTATCATGGACTCAAAACAGAAACTCACAATTCAAATTCAAATTTGGATTTAAAAGAGTTAAGGATAAAAGAAAATAGGAAATAAAATTAAAAAAAAGGAAAACATAGCAACTGGGCCGCAGACCACCTATTTGGCCCATTGGTGTTTTCCTCACGCGCGGCCCGGTTCTTTGCCGCACCCGCGCGTCGTCCTGAGTCGCTGTGAAGTCGGGCCCACATGCCAGCACCCTCTCTCCTGCGCGCAAGACTCTCACTTCCGCGTGGGCCCGTGCTGTCAGCGTTATCCGCGCGATCCTCACCGCCGCAACAGCCATGGCCGTGATGTGCGCTAGCTCGCGGGATTCGTGGAATCCGTTGGCCGTTAACTGCCCAACCTCACCGGCCATAAAACCCTGGGTTCCCGAGCCTTGCGCGCCGCTCACGACCGTGCCGAACCCTCGCCGCCACCACCAGAATTGCGTCCGCAGAGAGGAAGTGACCCACCGCCGTTGACTCCGCCCTGTATCGCCGCCGGGCGGCCCGTGGGTGGCCGGTTGTGTTCGCCGGACCACAGGGAAACCATACGCGTGCTCGGACCGTGAAGATAGGCTTCTGCTCGGCGTGAATTGCTCGCCGGACTTCGCATTCGCCGCAAATCCGCCTCGTCTTGTGGCCTGCATCTTCGGGGCTTCGATCACCGGTATGTGTGTGGTCATCCGTTTCCTGTAGGCGCTAGCATAGAGTAGGACCCTTTCGAGGGTCGAATTAGGGCGTAATGGACGCAATTGCCGCACGTCGGGGGCGGCGCCGCCGCGGGCTGTTCGCCGTCGTCTCGGGTGTTGGCTGTGAGGGAAGGTGATGGCGCCGTGGCCATGGATCCGAGAATGGGCTGGCTGTGATTTAAAACAGGGAGATACCCTTCGCTAGACCGATCCGGGCCGTAGGATTCAATCGGAGGGCTGCAGTGAGATTCGGGTTCATAATATTTGTACCGTTGGATCTCGATCCAAGGGCACCGTGTGAATACCCATTCGAAGATAGTCAGATCTAATCCGGTTCGTGCGTTTCGGATCGGACGGTTCCCAGGCGCCCCGTACCCCTTCGGCCGTAACTTTTGTTAAAGAACCCCCTGGAAACCAGAGAATCAACCCGCCGTCCATTTTTACTGTGCGCTGTGTCTCGGGCAACTTGTCCCGAGCCCCTGGGTTTCTCTGGATTTGAGGCCCAGTCCAGTGACAAGTGTAAAATGAATAAATGAATTAGAAAATGTATTTTTAATACAAAATAAGTGCTAAATCTTCAATAATTCATAGAAAATTCATACTAACTCCAAATTCATCCATTCCAGTTCCTAAAATTTTGTAATTTTATTCCCTAGCACTTAGTGTCTCTGTTTTGGCATAAAAACAGTAAGAAATTTATTTATCACTTAATCCTATTTAAAAGCACATAAAACCTTTGAAATGCATAACTTAAAATCTATAACTCAGAAAATTATGATTCCTGTTCCTAGGATTTTATTTTAATGTGTAGATTATTACTGTGTATTTTGTGTACATGTTTGGTGTGATGTTAATTTCCTCTATGCACTGTGCTTGTTTGTAATGTGGCGAGTAGAAGAGCCCGTTGTTGAGGATCCTGGTGAGCAGCAGGTTGAAGTAGCTGAGCAGGAGCTCATTGCAGGCAAGTTGTGGCCCTTGACCACTTTTTACCCAATAATGTTCTTTAATATCACTTATCCATGCATAGGTTAATTTTGATGGGACCCAATAGGTCACCCTAGATTGTTTATCTCATTACCTTGTTTACCCCTGAATCACTTGGGTAGTTTGCTAGTTGCTTTTATATGGTTTTGGGATAATCATTTATTACCTCTATGTTCCAATTCTTGTTGTTATTCTGTTTATGTTTCATGTTGATATCATTAATGTTAATTGGAACATAGAGCTTAACTTGAGAACCACGTGCCACCACAAGGGAGGAATGGGACCCCTGGCTGACTAATTAGGAAAGCTAGTGGAAGACTACCTTACCCGAAAGGGGCAAGGGCAGTAGGGGAGAGGTCAGTGCAGGGAGGTCCCTGGTTGATTTGCTGGGATGGCAGTCAGCCAGGAACCCTGTACTGGATCTTCCTATAAACCTGTAGCGGGTTTTCGGAAGCTAGTGGAACTTTGTAAAGGCCTCGTAGTGTTGCCCCTGCCGTGCTTCCTAGGTAGAGGGTATATGGGATTCATGACCCTTGGCAGATGGGTAACATGACTTGTGGGTTAAAGGGTACAACCTCTGCAGAGTGTAAAACTGGTATACTAGCCGAGCTCACGGTCATGAGCAGCTCAGGACTCTCTGATGTTTAATTATGGAACTTAAATTCAATTTTGTCATCTGCATTGCATGGGTTTGTTATTAATTTTGTTCTATTACTTTACTTATGGTTTGGTATTTACTTACACTTAGTAACTGCTAATAAAATTTTGACCAACCACTTAAAAGCAATGCTCAGCTTTTAACCCCTGTCATTGATTAAGCCTTACACATCACATGAACTCACACCTTTGTGAGTTTATGTCCACTGGTTCCCACAACTTGTTGAGCTATGATCATGTGTGAGCTCACCCTTGCTGTCTCACACCCCCCCCCACAGGAGATGATCAGGTGGTTCAGGAGGAGCTGCCTAACACTGAGGAGTTCGATCTGATCTAGGTGGCGTTTCCCAGTCGACATTGGCGCCGACGATCCTTAGTTCGTTTTATATTCATTACTTTACTTTTGTAATAAGTCTTCCGCTATGTAATAAATACTCTGATGTTTTATGACATTTTATCTCTATACACTCTGTTATTATATATGTTGTCTTCTTGGCGCATGTATGAGTTGCACCCGGCTTTGTTCTTTAAAACTGGGTGTTACAGCTGGGCCTTCGCAGGTGGCTGAGTAGGTGTTGAGGAGTTTGTAAATTTTGTCTGTGTGATACTGAACTTCGGTTGCTGCGCAAGTTCTGAGGTTTGGGCCTGCGCACGCAACCACTACTGACAATGCTATTTTTGCGGTGGCTTCGACCATGGATGCTGATGACGATTCATTTGGCTTTGTGTCTAAGTGTTCTGAATCTGATGATTCTGGTAGTTCGATTGCGTGGACGGAGGAGTCTTCAGACGAGGACTTGGATTATTTTACAACGTTAGATGTGGCTGCAGCAGAGCCTTCGCCGCGTGCGGAGGGTTCTGAGGAGCCCCTGGGCGCGAGTACTGGGTATAGGCACCAAAGGGCGGTCGCGAAATGGAGAGTGAGTGGATTGTCGCGAAGCGGTAGGCATCATCGTAGTGAGATGGAGAGTGGTTGTATTCGCGTGGATGGGACTGGTAAGCGAGAATTGTTGTCCTCGCCGATTGGGGTGAGTGTAGGTGAGGGGGAGCTACGAAATCTTTTTGAGGGTGAGGAATTGAGGATAATGCTGTTCAACTATAGGGAGATGGGTATCATCCCGAAGGCTGAGCCAATGTGATGTATGATGCCCTCGCTGTGTGTATGTAACCGTAATTTATATGATAAGGTTGCGTGCCTTCGTTGATCCTGCCGCGCCCGTAGGCGACTTCTGCATAGATTCTTTTGGAACGACTTCGATCTTTGCGTACTTGTTGTGTTGTTCGGGCCGCACCCGTAAGCGATTTTTGCACGGAGAGCCTTTTGGAAAAGACTTCGATTTTGCGCACTTGTTGTGTTATTCCGGCTGCACCCTTAGGCGACTTCTGCACGGAGAGTCTTTTAGAAAAGACTTTGATTTTGCACACTTGTTGTGCTATTCTGGCTGCACCCTTAGGCGATTTTTGCACGGAGAGTCCGGCTGCACCCTTAGGTGACTTTTGCATGAGGGGTCTTTTGGAAAAGACTTCGATTTTGCGCACTTATTATGCTGGTCCGGCTGCACCCTTAGGCGACTTTTGCGCGGAGTGTCGCACGCGAGGGTAGTCTGCGCTGTCCCTCGCGGTGACTTCGGTGTGGTCGAATGCCGAAGACCGTCGATGCGGTCTTTTTCGACATGTTGTGCCTTAGTTTTTGCGGGGGATTTTTGCGGGTATATTACATGGCTCCGCCTCATTAAAAACCTCACCCCCCGGGAGGAAAAGAGTGTGGGCCGGAATGATATTGTTTGCTGAATTACAAGGGCGTGTTAGCCCTGAGGTTTCAAATAAAAAATTTGCGGAGATTGTCGATATTCCAGGAATGCTCTAGGTCTTCGCCGGATGGCGTTGTTAGCCTGTACGCGCTGGGGGACGCCTTCGTCTTGACGATGAAAGGACCCTCCCATTTTGGCTCCAGCTTGCCTCGTGACTCTATCCGAGTTGTCCGGACTAGTACGAGGTCCCCTTCGTCGAATTCTCTTGGGACGACTGCGTGGTCTCGCCAGGCCTTCGTTTGAGCTTGGTATTTGTTGAGAGCCTGCAAGGCGAAGACACGGTCTCCGTCGATGAGGTCTTTGGAGGTTGATTTGTCTACGTCGGGGACGGCTGAAGCGCTTGCCCGTGGTGACCCATGTTTGATTTCCTGCGGGGTCATGGCCTCCGATCCGTATAGCAGGCGAAAAGGAGTGAATCCAGTCGCCCGGCATTCAGTCGTGTTTAGCGCCCAGACTACTTCAGGTAGCAGATCGGCCCATTTACCCTTCTTGTCGTCGAGAAGCATTTTCTCGATGGCAGTGAAAATCTTGCCGTTGGCGCGCTCCACGACGCCGTTAGATTGTGGGTGATATACTGAGGCGAAGGCAAGCTTGGTGCCAATGGAGAAGCAAATTCCCTGAAGTCCTGGCTGTCAAATTGTTTGCCATTATCGAGCGTGAGCTCAGACGGGACTCCAAATCTGCAAATAATGTTTTGCCAGAAAAATTTATGGGCAGTCTTCGACGTTATTGTGGATACTGCCCTTGCCTCGATCCACTTGGTAAAATACTCGACGGCGACGAAGGTGAACTTGAGGTTCCCTTGGACCGTGGGTAATGGCCTGACAATGTCTAGCCCCCAGCGTTGGAGTGGCCATGTGTGGGCGATCAGCTTTGTGACTTGCGAGGGGTTGCCCGAACGAGGAGAGAACTTCTGGCAGGCTTCGCACGACCTCGTGACTCGATTTGCGGCGCAGATTATAGTGGGCCAGTAGAAACCATGTCGGATCACCTTGGCAGCGAGGGCCCTAGGCCCCGAGTGGGAGCCGCAAGTGCCGCTGTGGACTTCGCGCAGGATCTGGAGGCCTTCGGTCTCTATGACACATTTGAGCATGGGTTGACTGATCCCTTTCTTGTATAGCTGGCCCTCAATAAGTGTGAAGTCCCGGCTTCGGTGTTTGAGGCGCTTGGCCTCATTGACATCACCTGGATGGTAATATCCTTGCAAGAACAGGGTTATTGGGGCCCGCCAGTCTTCGGCCATGATGAGGTTGACAATGTGATGGCCCTTGGCGTTGGTGGTTATTTGCAGACCCTCTGGGTTGCGGACGGCTGGTGTGCCAATGTCGTGGTAGAACAAGTCGGAGGGCAGGGCTTCGCCTCTGGCTGCTGCTTTGGCTAACGCGTCGGCTTCTTCATTCCTAGCGCGGTCCACATGCTACAGGGTGAAACCCTTGAATTGTTTCTCAAGACTGCGAACGGCCGAAAGATACTGCAAAAGTGCAGGGTCTTTTGCTGAATAGTTTTTTTCGATCTAGCCAGCAACGACTTTGGAGTCTATCTTGACTATGCTGGTGGTCACGCCGAGTGCTTTCAGCTTGCGAAGGCCCAGGATAACGGCTTCGTATTCTGCTATGTTATTTGTGCACCTATCGGATTCTAGAGCGAAGTTGAGGCGTGCTGCGTATCTGTGCTTGACACTGGTGGGTGATGTGATAATTGCAGCCACGCCTGCCCCGCGTGGCACCATGCGCCGTCACAGTGGATGGTCCACACCTTCTCTGAGGGCTCCACTTGCTGCCGTGTCGGCCCTATCCAGTCGACGATGAAATCTGCGAGGACTTGTGACTTGATTGCTGTCCTGGGCTCGAAGGTGATGTGGCATTTAGAGAGTTCGACTGCCCATTTGGCGATATGGACGGACGCCTCCGGATTTCTGAATAATTCGACGAAGAGTCCCCTGTCCGTGGTGATCCGCACCTTGAACGCTTTGAAGTAGTGGCGCAACTTGCACGATGCCATGACGACTGCGTAGGCAATTTTTTCCACAACTCCATCATGTTGCATTGGAAGTCGTGAGGACTTCGGAGACGTATAACTGGACACTGCCGAGTGGTGCCTTCTCTGTCCTGCTCTTGGGACCAGCGCTGCTGAGAAGGGAATTAGGCTTACACCTAGTCCCTAATTAATTTTGGTGGTTGAATTGCCCAACACAAATAAATGGACTAACTAGTTTGTTCTAGTGTATAAGTTATACAGGTGCCAAAGGTTCACACTTAGCCAATAAAAAGACCAAGTATTGGGTTCAACGAAAGAGCAAAGGGGACAACCGCAAGGCACCTCTGGTCTGGCGCACCGGACTGTCCGGTGTGCCACGGACATGTCCGGTGCACCAGAGGACTCCAGCTTCAAACTCGTCACCTTCGGGAAATTCCAGAGGCGACTCTGCTATAATTCACCGAACTGTCCGGTGTACACCGGACAGTGTCCCGGTGCTCCATGGAAGAGCGGCCCTCCCGGAACTCGCCAGCCTCGGGAATTCATTTCAGCTGCTCCGCTATAATTCACCGGACTGTCCGGTGTACACCGGACTGTCCGGTGTAACTGCGGGGCAACGGCTTACTTCTGGCGCCAACGGCTACCTGCGACGCATTAAATGCGCGCCAGCGCGCGCAGAGGTCAGACACGCCCATGCTGACGCACCGGACAACCTACAGTACATTGTCTGGTGCGCCACCGGACATCTAGGCGGGCCCAGAAGACAGAGCTCCAACGGTCGGAACCCAACGGCTTTGGTGACGTGGCTGGCGCACCGGGACTGTACGGTGTGCACCGGACTGTCCGGTGCACCATTCGACAGCCAGCCTGCACCAAACGGCTAGTTTGGTGGTTGGGGCTATAAATACCCCAACCACCACCATTCATTGCATCCAAGTTTTCCACTTCTCAACTACTTACAAGAGCTCTAGCATTCATTTCTAGACACACCAAAGTGATCAAATCCTCTCCAAACTCCACACAACGCCCTAGTGACTAGTGAGAGAGATTTGCTTGTTTCTTTCGAGCTCTTGCGCTTGGATTGCTTTCTTCTTTCTTGATTCTTTCTTGCGATCAAACTCACTTGTAATTGAGGCAAGAGACACCAATCTTGTGGTGGTCCTTGTAGGAACTTTGTGTTCCAAGTGATTGAGAAGAGAAAGCTCACTCGGTCCGAGGGACCGTTTGAGAGAGGGTAAGGGTTGAAAGAGACCCAGCCTTTGTGGCCTCCTCAACGGGGAGTAGGTTTGAAAGAACCGAACCTCGGTAAAACAAATCCGCATGTCTCACTTCATTATTCGCTTGCGAATTTGTTTTGCACCCTCTCTCGCGGACTCTATTATATTTCTAACGCTAACCCGGCTTGTAGTTGTGATTATTTTTGAGAATTTCAGTTTCGCCCTATTCACCCCCCCCCCTCTAGGCAACTTTCAATTGGTATCAAAGCCCGGTGCCTTCATTAGAGCACTAACCGCTCGAAGTGATGTCGGGAGATCACACCAAGAGGGAGATGGAGACCGGCGATAAGCCCACTACGAGCCACGGGAGCACTTCATCGGAAGAGTCCCGCACCAAGAGGAAGGAGAAGAAGAAGGACTCCTCCAACGGAAGGAGAAAAGATCTTCTTCCTCTCACCACAAAAGAGAAGAAGGAAAAATCTTCTTCCCACAAGCCGCATCGGAGTGGGGACAAGAAAAAGAGGATGAGGAAGGTGGTCTACTACGAGACCGATACTTCATCAAACATCGACCTCCGACTCCGACACGTCGTCTGTAACTTCTAAGCGCCAAGAGTGCAAGAAGTTTAGTAAGATCCCCTTACACTATCCTCGTACATCTAGACCTACTCATTACTTTCCATTCCATTAGGCAAACTGCCAACCTTTGATGGCGAAGATTATGCTAGGTGGAGTGATTAATGAAATTTCATCTAACCTCACTCCACAATAGTATATGGAATGTTGTTGAGTTGGAGCACAGGTACCATCCGTAGGGGGATGAAGACTACGATACGGATGAAGTAGCCCAAATCGAGCACTTCAACTCTCAAGCTACAACCATACTCCTCGCCTCTCTAAGCAAGGAGGAATACAACAAGGTGCAAGGGTTGAAGAATGCAAAGGAGATTTGGGACCTTCTCAAGACCGCGCACGAAGGTGATGAACTCACCAAGATCACCAAGCGGGAAACGATCGAGGGGGAGTTCGGTCGTTTTCGTCTTCGCCAAGGGGAGGAGCCACAAGATATGTACAACCGGCTCAAACCTTGGTGAACCAAGTGCGCAACCTCGGGAGCAAGAAGTGGGACGACCATGAGGTGGTTAGGTTATTCTAAGATCTCTCATTTTCCTTAACCCCACTCAAGTTCAATTAATTCATGGTAATCCTAGATACACACTAATGACTCCCGAGGAAGTAATCGGGAATTTTGTGAGCTTTGAATGTATGATTAAAGGATCAAAGAAGATCAACGAGCTTGACGAACCCTCCACGTCCGAAGCACAACCCGTGGCATTTAAGGCGACGGAGGAGAAGAAGGAGGAGTCTACACCCGAGTAGACAACCAATTGACGCCTCCAAGCTCGACAATGAGGAGATGGCTTTAATCATCAAAAGCTTTCGCCAAATCCTCAAGCAACGGAAGGGAAGGATTACAAATCCCGTTCCAAGAAGGTTTGCTACAAGTGTGGTAAGCCCGGTCATTTCATTGCAAAATGTCCTATATCTAGTGACAGGGGCGACGACAAGAAGGGAAAGAGGAGAGAAAGAAGAGGTACTACAAGAAGAAGGGCGGCGATGCCCATGTTTGCCGGGAGTGGGACTCGACGAGAGCTCCACCGACTCCTCCTCCGACGAGGACGCCGCCAACATCGCCATCACCAAGGGCCTCCTCTTCCCCAACGTCGGCCACAAATGCCTCATGGCAAAGGACGGCAAAAAGAAGAAGGTTAAATCCAAATCCTCCACTAAATATGAGTCTTCTAGTGATGATAATGTTAGTGATGAGGAGGATAACTTGCGTACCCTTTTTGCCAACCTTAACATGGAACAAAAGGAAAAGTTAAATGAATTGATTAGTGCTATTCATGAAAAAGATGACCTTTTGGATTCCCAAGAGGATTTTCTAATTAAGAAAACAAGAAACATGTTAAGGTTAAGAATGCTTATGCTCTAGAGGTAGAAAAATGTGAGAAATTATCTAGTGAGCTAAGCACATGCCATGACACTATTGCCAACCTTAGAAATGAAAATGCTAAATTAATCGCTAAGGTTGATTCTCATGTATGTGATGTCTCAATTCCCAATCTTAGAAATGATAATGATGATTGCTTGCTAAGATTAAGGAATTGAATGATTCTCTTGCTAGCCTTAGAGTAGAAAATGAAAATTTGATTGCTAAGGCTAAAGATTTTGATGTTTGCAATACTACTATTTCCGACCTTAGAACTAAGAATGATATGTTGCATGCTAAGGTTGTAGAACTAAAATCTTGCAAACCCTCTACATCTACCGTTGAGCACATTTCTATTTGTACTAGATGTAGAGATGTTGATATCAATGCTATTCATGATCACATGGCTTTAATTAAACAACAAAATGATCATATAGCATTATTAGATGCTAAAATTGCCGAGCATAACTTAGAAAATGAAAAGTTTAAATTTGCTAGAAGTATGCTCTATAATGGGAGACGCCCTGGCATTAAGGATGGCATTGGCTTCCAAAGGGGAGACAATGTCAAACTTAATGCCCCTCCTAAGAACTTGTCTAACTTTGTTAAGGGCAAGGATCCCATGCCTCAGGATAACGAGGGTTACATTTTGTACCCTGCCGGCTATCCTGAGAACAAAATTAGGAGAGTTCATTCTAGGAAGTCTCACTCTGGCCCTAACCATGATTTTATGTATAAGGGTGAGACATCTAGCTCTAGGCAACCAACCCGTGCTAAGTTGCCTAAAAAGAAAACTCCTAGTGCATCAAATGATCATGACATTTCATTTTAAGACTTTTGATGCATCTTATGTGCTTACTAACAAATCCTGCAAGGTAGTTGCCAAGTTTGTTGGGGGCAAACACAAGGGGTTAAAGACTTGTGTTTGGGTACCCAAAGTTCTTGTTTCTAATGCCAAAGGACCCAAATACCGTTTGGGTACCTAAAATCAAGAACTAAAATTGTTTTTGTAGGTTTATGCATCCGGGGGCTCAAGTTGGATCATCGACAGCGGGTGCACAAACCACATGACAGGGGAGAAGAAGATGTTCTCTCCTCATATGAGAAAACCAAGATCCCCAACGAGCTATCACATTCGGGGATGGAAATCAAGGTTTGGTCAAAGGATTGGGTAAAATTGCTATATCACCTGACCATACTATTTCCAATGTTTTTCTTGTAGATTCTTTAGATTACAATTTGCTTTCTGTATCTCAATTATGTCAACTGGCTACAACTGTCTCTTTACTTATGTAGGTGTCACTGTCTTTAGAAGAAGTGATGATTCAATAGCATTTAAGGGTGTGTTAGAGGGTCAGCTATACTGGTAGATTTTGATAGAGCTGAACTCGACACATGCTTAATTGCTAAGACTACATGGGTTGGCTCTGACATCGCCGACTAGCCAACGTTGGGATGAAGAATCTTCATAAGCTTCTAAAGGGAGAGCACATTTTGGGACTAACAAATGTTCATTTTGAGAAAGACAGGATTTGTAGTGCATGCCAAGCAGGGAAAGCAAGTTGGGTCTCATCATCCACACAAGAACATCATGACTAGTGACAGGCCACTGGAGCTCCTACACATGGATCTATTCGGCCCGATCGCTTACATAAGCATCGGCGGGAGTAAGTACTGTCTAGTTATTGTGGATGATTATTATCGCTTCACTTGGGTGTTCTTTTTACAAGAAAAATCCCATACCCAAGAGACCTTAAAGGGATTCTTTGAGACGGGCTCAAAATGAGTTTGGTTTAAGGATCAAGAAAATTAGAAGCGACCATGGGACGGAGTTTCAAGAACTCTCAAATTGAAAGCTTCCTTGAGGAGGAGGGCATCAAGCATGAAGTTCTCCTCTCCCTACACGCCACAACAAAATGGTGTAGTAGAGAGGAAGAATCGAACTCTATTGGACATGGCAAGAACCATGCTTGATGAGTACAAGACACCGGATCGGTTTTGGGCCGAGGCGGTCAACACCGCCTGCTACGCCATCAACCGGTTATATCTACATCGAATCCTCAAGAAGACATCCTATGAACTCCTAACCGGTAAAAAGCCCAATATTTCATATTTTAGAGTTTTTGGTAGCAAATGCTTCATTCTTGTTAAAAGAGGTAGAAAATCTAAATTTGCTCCTAAAACTGTAGAAGGCTTTTTACTAGGATATGATTCAAACACAAGGGCATATAGAGTCTTTAACAGTCCTCAGGACTAGTTGAAGTTTCTTGTGACGTTGTGTTTGATGAGACTAACGGCTTTCAAGTAGAGCAAGTTGATCTTGATGAGATAGGTGAAGAACAGGCTCCGTGCATCGCGCTAAGGAACATGTCCATTGGGGATGTGTGTCCTAAGGAATCCGAAGAGCCTCCACATTCACAAGATCAACCATCCTCCTCCACGCAAGCATCTCCACTAACTCAAAATGAGGACGAGGCTCAAGTTGATGAAGGAGAAGATCAAAGAGATGAGCCACCTCAAGATAACGGCAATGATCAAGGGGGAGACGCAAATGATCAAGACAAGGAGGATGAACAACCAAGGCCACCACACCCAAGAGTCACAAGCAATCCAACGAGATCACCCCGTCGACACCATCCTCGGCGACATTCAAAAGGGGGATATCGAGGTTTCATACATTAACACTAAAGATCAATAGCCGATATCTTTACCAAGCCACTTGATGAACATCTTTTACCAAACTTAGGCATGAGCTCAATATTCTTGATTCGAGAAATTTCTTTTGCTAATTTGCACACATAGCTCATAAGTATACCTTTGATCATGTCTCTTTTATATATGCTATGACTAATGTGTTTTCAAGTGTATTTCAAACCAAGTCATAGGTATATTGAAAGGGAATTGGAGTCTTCGGCGAAGACAAAGGCTTCCACTCCACTCTACTACTCATCCTTCGCCATCACTCCGCATCACTCTCCGTCTTTTGGTATAATCTTCACTCATATGTTTTATTTGCCAAAGGGGAGAAAGTAGTTAGGAAAGGGCCTATATTTCATTCCAAGTATCCGTTTTTGGCGATTCATGCCAAAGGGGGAGAAAGTAATGGCCCAAAGCAAAAGGACCGCACCACCACCCAAATTTTTAAAAATGATTTTCAAATTGATAAATTTCAAATTAGTATCTCTTTGTGTTCTAAAGGGGGAGAAAGTTGTACTTTCAAAATTAATATCTTAAAACCCTCTTGAACACTAAGAGGAGAATTTATTTGAGGGGGAGTTTGTTTAGTCAAAGGAAAAGCATTTGAAACAGGGGGAGAAAATTTCAATCTTGAAAATACTTCGCAAATCTTATTCATTTACCTTTGACTATTTGCAAAAGAACTTCGAAAGGATTTACAAAAATAATTTGCAAAAACAAAACATGTGGTGCAAGCGTGGTCCAATATGTTAAAAATAAAGAAAACAATCCATGCATATTTTGTAAGTATTTATATTGGCTCAATTCCAAGCAACCTTTGCACTTACATTATGCAAACTAGTTCAATTATGCACTTTTATATTTGCTTTGGTTTGTGTTGGCATCAATCACCAAAAAGGGGGAGATTGAAAGGGAATTAGGCTTACACCTAGTCCCTAATTAATTTTGGTGGTTGAATTGCCCAACACAAATAAATGGACTAACTAGTTTGTTCTAGTGTATAAGTTATACAGGTGCCAAAGGTTCACACTTAGCCAATAAAAAGACCAAGTATTGGGTTCAACGAAAGAGCAAAGGGACAACCGAAGGCACCTCTGGTCTGGCGCACCGGACTGTCCGGTATGCCACCGGACATGTCCGTGCACCAGAGGACTCCAGCTTCAAACTCGTCACCTTCGGGAAATTTCCAGAGGCGACTCCGCTATTAATTCACCGGACTGTCCGGTGTACACCGGACAGTGTCCGGTGCTCCATGGAAGAGCGGCCTCCGGAACTCGCCAGCCTCGGGAATTCATTTCAGCTGCTCGCTATAATTCACCGGACTGTCCGGTGTACACCGACTGTCCGGTGTAACTGCGGGGCAACGGCTACTTCTGGCGCCAACGGCTACCTGCGACGCATTAAATGCGCGCCAGCGCGCGTAAGAGGTCAGGCACGCCATGCTGACGCACCGGGACAACCTACAGTACATGTCCGGTGCGCCACCGGACATCCAGGCGGGCCCAGAAGACAGAGCTCCAACGGTCGGAACCCAACGGCTTTTGTGACGTGGCTGGCGCACCGGACTGTCCGGTGTGCACCGGACTGTCCAGTGCACCATTCGACAGCCAGCCTGCCACCAAACGACTAGTTTGGTGGTTGGGGCTATAAATACCCCCAACCACCCACCATTCATTGCATCCAAGTTTTCCACTTCTCAACTACTTACAAGAGCTCTAGCATTCATTTCTAGACACACCAAAGTGATCAAATCCTCTCCAAACTCCACACAACGCCCTAGTGACTAGTGAGAGAGATTTGCTTGTGTTCTTTCGAGCTCTTGCGCTTGGATTGCTTTCTTCTTTCTTGATTCTTTCTTGCGATCAAACTCACTTGTAATTGAGGCAAGAGACACCAATCTTGTGGTGGTCCTTGTAGGAACTTTGTGTTCCAAGTGATTGAGAAGAGAAAGCTCACTCGGTCCGAGGGACCGTTTGAGAGAGGGTAAGGGTTGAAAGAGACCCGGCCTTTGTGGCCTCCTCAACGGGGAGTAGGTTTGAAAGAACCGAACCTCAGTAAAACAAATCCGCGTGTCTCACTTCATTATTCGCTTGCGATTTGTTTTGCACCCTCTCTCGCGGACTCTATTATATTTCTAACGCTAACCCGGCTTGTAGTTGTGATTATTTTTGAGAATTTCAGTTTCGCCCTATTCACCCCCCCTCTAGGCGACTTTCAGCTGCGCTGACTGTGTGTGGCGAAGCAGCGACGTAGAGCAACAGAAGTAGCGAGGGGTCGGGGCTTGTAAGGGTTGCCAACTCTGACAGGTGCTGTTTGAGTGATGCGAAGGCTGCCGCTTGCTCGGGTCCCCATGCAAAGTCTTTTGCGCCACGTAGCGTCTTAAGGAAAGGTAGGCTTCACTCTGCGGACTTGGAAATTAATCTGTTGAGGGCGGCCAATCTGTCTGTCAGGCGTTGGACGTCTCTGGTTGACTGCGGAGGCATCATGTTGATGATAGCCTGGATTTTGGTCGGGTTGGCCTTGATCCCGTGGTGCGACACCAGGTAGCCCAGTATCTTCCCCTGGCAAACTCCGAAGACACACTTTTCAGGGTTTAGGCGAAGTCGTGCTTCCCGCATGTTCGTGAATGTTTCGGCGAGGTCGGCTAGATGATCTTCTTTGTTTTGTTGGCGACGACGATGTCGTCCACATACGTGAAAATGTTCGGCCTACTTGGCTCCTGAGCATTGTCTTGGTGAGGCGAGAGAAGGTGGACCCAACATTCTTTAGTCCCTCCGACATTCTGACGAAATAATACGTGACAAAGGGCGTGATGAAACTGGTACTGGCCTTGTCTTCCTCCTTCATGTATATTTGGTGATAGCCAGAGAAGCAGTCGAGGAGTGACAAGACTTCGCATCCGGTCGCACTATCGACGATCTTGTCGATCCGAGGCAGCGGGAAATTATCCTTGGGGTAGGCCTTGTTGAGGCTAGTGAAATCGATGCACATCGCCACTTGCCACTCTTCTTTTGCACCATGACTACGTTAGCGAGCCACGTAGGGTAGACAATGGTTCGATGAAATTGGCCTCAAGCAGGCGGTGTACCTCGGCTTTGGCGGCTTCTGTTTTTTCATCAGACATTTTGCGCAGCCTCTGCTTCTTCGGCCGCACCGAAGGGTCGATGCCCAGACTGTGTTCGATGATAGTGCGACTGACTCCGACCAGGTCGAGGGCAGACCAGGCGAAGACGTCCTTATTTCTGGAAAGACAGGAGATAAGTTTCTCCTCGTCCTGCGAAGTTAGGTCTTCGCTTATGATGACTGTTTGCTTGGGTGTTGCCTGGTCAAGGGGAACTGTCTTCGTTCCATCGTTGCTCTGCAGCTGTGCCTTTTCATGCTCGTTGGCGGTTGGGCGGGTAGCCTCGGGCTTCGCGCTGCGTTGTAAGATAGTGTACGTTCCGTTGGCCTGGAACAAAGTCTCTTTCAATGTTGCGCGCGGTCTGCTGGTTGCCATAGACTGTGATCACGCCATGCGGACCCGGGATTTTCATGCACAGGTATAGTCCGTGAATGGCCGCTTCAAACTTGTTGATGGAGCCCCGACCCATTATGGCGTTGTACGGGTATACCATGTCGACGATGTCAAAGGTGACCTGCTCACTTCGTGCATTGGGTGCTACACCGAAGGACAAGGGTAGCTCTATTTTGCCCACAGGAAAGGTGCCCTTGCCGCTGAAGCCATATAAGGGGTTGTCCGAAGGCTTAAGTAAATTGTGGCTGATGCCCATGCGGTCGAAGGCGTGGAGGAAAATGATGTCCGCCTGGCTGCCGTTGTCAACTAAGACTTTGTGCAGGTCCCAGCCTGCCACACTGCAGTTGATTACCATGGCGTCAATGTGGGGTGCGCTACGCAGGTCGACATCTCTGGCATCGAAGGTCAGCGGCACATGGGACCACTTTGTTTGCACGACTGGGCGGTGACGGCGACATGGTTGATGCTTCGGTAGTGGTCCCTCTTCTGTCGCTTCGTATCGAAGTCGACGTTGGACCCCCAGTGATCATGTGAATGACTCCGCGATACGCGCGAAGTTTCTTTTTTGTGCTT